>JAVXUL010116865.1:0-17358 GCA_035590515.1 Trichilia minutiflora
TCTATCGTCAGCTACTATTGAAGACAAAACTCCATTGGAGGTATAATATGGAAAGCCTGCTGATGATTATGATTCTTTATATATTTTTGGTTGCACAGTGTATTATAATGTGAAAGAATTCAAGTTAGATCCCAGAGCCAAGAAAGCAGTATTCATGGGAGTTGTGCTAGGTGTAAAAGGATACCGTCTTTGGTGTCCAAGTTCGAGAAAAGTATTGTTCAGCAATGATGTAACATTTGATGAGTCTTCTATGCTGAAGAAGATAACAGACAATGATACCGAGGTTAGTGGTACTTCACAGTAGGTGGAACATGTTCAATAGCAGGTGGAGTTCTAGACAACGAAGATTGATCTAGCAGATTCTCCTGTAATTAAGGAGAATTTTGAAGATGAAGAAGGAAGTTCTACCCAAAAGCTTCAACAACAACTAGAATCAATTGCAATTAATAGGTCAAGATATGAGATTCGAAAACCTACTCGATTTGAAGATATAGTGGCCTATGTACTTCCAGTTGTAGATAATGATGTTCTTTCCACTTAGACAGAGGCAATCAGATGTTCAAAGGCTGGTCGGTAGAAAAGTCATGGCAAAAGAAATGCAGTCTCTTGAGAAGAATGAAATGTGGGAGCTAGCTCAATTACCAAAAGGAAAGAAGGCAATTGGATGCAAATGGGTATATATAAAAAAAGAAAGATTTCTTAAAAAAGATGATATTCATTACAAGGCAAGATTGGTGGCCAAAGGTTATGCTCAGAGGGAAGGCGTGGACTATAATGAGGTATTTTCTCCAGTTGTGAAGCACACTTCTATTAGAATTTTGTTGGCCTTGGTAGCTCAATTAAATATAGAACTAGTTTAGTTGGATGTGAAGATCGCGTTTTTACACGGTTATTTGGAAGAGAAAATCTATATAACTCAGCCAGAGGGATTCAGAGTTATTAGTAAGAAAAAATTAATTTGTAAATTAATAAAGTCACTTTATGATTTAAAGTAATCTCCGAGGTAGTGGTATAAGTGATTTGATCAGTTTATGATAGGTCAGAGGTACACAAGAAGCAAGTATAATGATTGTGTGTATTTCAGAGGCTACCAGATGATTCTTTCATTTATATACTCTTATATGTTGATGACATGTTAATAGCTTCGAGGAATGTCACTGAGATTGAAAAATTGAAGGCTAAATTGGGATGAGAGTTCGAGATAAAATATTTGGGTGAAGCTAAAAAGATTCTCGACATGGAGATTAGCAGATATAGAGGAAAAAGCAAGATTTTTTTGACTCAGAAGTTGTATCTGAAGAAGGTATTACAACGTTTTGGCATGGCAGAGAAGTCAAAACCTGTAAGTACCCCACTTTCTCCTCATTTGAACCTTAGTGCAGTTTTATCTCCTAGTACTGATGAAGATCGTGATTATATGTTGCAAGTGTCGTATTCTAATGCGGTGGGTAGCCTGATGTATCTTATGGTGTGTACGAGATTCAATATTTCACATGCAGTTGGAGTTGTGAGTAGGTATATACATAATCCTGAAAAAAGACATTGGCAAGCTGTGAAATGGATTCTACGATATTTGTTGAAGATCGTAGATGTTGGTTTGGTGTTTGAGCAGGATGATTCACTTAGTCATTGTGCTATTGGTTATATGAATTCTGATTATACTGGTGATTTGGGTCACACCCCAATTCGTGGGTCCCATCTGTGACAACAGCTACAGAATTCCAAGGTATACTCAATCACACAGAATACAACCTGTAGACCTGTAAGGCATTCATAAAACCTATTTTCAAAACACTTTCACATCAATCCAACTTGACACCTAAACTTCAAAGGAATAAAGTAAGGCCACAATCACTTCAAATATATATATAAGTATATATAAATCAATAAAAACAATGGTTTAAATAAAGTCCATAGGGATCAATTTATCCCACAAATAAATCAAACATTTATTACAATTCTTTTTGCATTCATAAAATTCTCGTAAACAAAAGAAAAGTAAAATGACCATTAGTGGATTAAGGACTCTACAGAGTGAGTCGACATGGCTATACCTGAGCCTTTAATTCTGGAGCGATCCCCACCACCGGAGCTTACCCTATTGCTTACCCTAAAACTGGAAGGTGAGGGGGGGGGGTGTTTGAGTATACGGAAGTATACTCCGTGAGTGAACGAAATAAAAATATAACTATGTCGTATATATGTATACATTCAAATAATAATCAATCAATAAGTAAAAATAGAAAACTTAAAACTGATACATAAGAAGAAAACTACTTCACTTTAAAATTTTCTAACTACATTATGAAAATCATTGGGCTGGCTCACATTCCCGGTGACTACCCTGGCCGTGGGTGTCCCGAGACTGTCAATAGATTTTGTATGCAAAGTAACATGCTATTTTGTGAAAATGGATTTAAAATGAAAAAGTTTAAAATATGCAGTTTTATTAGAAAAAAAATGCCCAACACTGATGTTTGCCTCGAGCAGCTACGGGGTAACATACATAACTAACCGACAAGACTCATAGGTGGACAATCCCATCATCATCACAATACCACTACAATCATATAACAGTCCACCTATGCAGTCTCCACTCACCTAGGTGACCTCTCTCCAGGTCAATCCTAGACTATCACATAACACTCACCTGGAGGTCCACATCCCAGTGAACTCTCCCCCAGGCTATCACCCTATAGCTACAGTAAATAACTTGGTTACAAGGCCGTATTCACGAATGCATATAATCATAAATCTTGGCCCACTAATCAAATCATTATCACAATGCAAAATCAGGTCCAACGGCCATATAATGACATAACAAACATATATCCTGACCCACTGGCCATATTATCATATAAAACATATATAAAATGATTTAAAACATAACAAATTTATGATAAAATCATATATTGAAAAATAATAAATAAAAGTCATTCATGCATACATGCATTTCCTCGAAATTATAACAGTAAGTTTGAAATAAAATAAATAAAGTAGAAAACAATCCATTCACTACTTAGGGAGGGTATACACTCCCTACTTCTCCTCGTTCCTCGGCGAGTCATGCGAGTACCTCGATAGCGAACCGTCGTCTAACCACAAGTATAAAAATATTATCAATATACGTTTCAATATACATATGAGTTCGAATGCGTGCAATGCATGCTAACCCTGGGTTTTTAACGTAGAACCACTATGCGAAGTCGTCTAAAATCCTCATTAGACGTCAAATTACCCAATTAATATCGATACGGACCCACATTATGACTAAACCAACCCTTTTTGACTAATAAACGTGATTATAACTAGTGGGTCCCATGTACTCATCGAAACAGTTATCGGAGTTACTATTTACGTTCACGAAATTTCTCCAAATCATATTTCTAGCTTCTTATCGTCTTACCGAGCTATTCTACAATCTAATTAGCATTTAAAAACTACAATGCACGTGTGAAATCTATCAAAATCTACTTGGATGAATAGTAAAACCCATACGAATCAAAGTGTGTAAAAATACAAAATGAATATACAGACGAGCTGGAAACGAAGCTACGAACCTCGTGGTATGGTCAGTTTTCCTCGGTTTCACCCAGAAGTCGGAAAACCCCAAATTCTTCTCTCGAAACCCTAACTCCTCTTTTTGAATCCAGTGCCTCTACCGCCAAATTGATGCTCTCCGCATATAAGACGCGTAGAATGTGACTCGTAGGCGAAGAGAAAACAAAGATCCGACGAAATGCGACATAGTAGAGAGAGAGATAGGGAGAACGTGAGCTAAGGGAGAGGGAAGAAGAAAAGAAGCAGAACCGTGTAATTCAGCCTCTCAGCCCCTTTTTTATAAACTTAAGGGTGAAATTACCATTTTGCCTTTAAAAAGTGCAATGGAGAATCTTCTAGAAGTGGGTAAAATCGTCATTTTACGCCTGTTCGATCGAACGAACGATGCCTTCGGTTGAACGAATCGCGGGATTCGCTCGAACGAACTATGATTCGGTCGAACAATTAACCATTCGGTCGAACGAATCTAGCACTTTCGAAGTCAGAGAGCTCCCCACCTATTCGTTCGAACGGCCGATCATTTGTTCGAACGAAATGATCAATTCGGCCAAACGAACTGCTATTCAGTCAAACGAATTTGGCTCCAAGTTTTCCAAAGAGTTCCTTCTTAGTTCATTTGAATGTTCTGGGGTTTCGTTCGAACGAATTGCCCGATTTGGTCGAGCGAATTCTACATTTGTCCGAACGAATTGCATATTTTCTCATCCTTATTCTCGGAACTTTATTATAACCAATCCAACTTTCCAAATGAGTATAAAATTACACCATACGCACGTAGGGTATAGAACGAATGTAATTATATGAACAGGATAGGTAAGAAATGACAGATATACCCTCGTGATCTAAGCACGGAACTCACAATAATCATTTATATTATTTATGTTTATTATGGGCATTTGTTAATGTTAAACGATTAGAATTTTGGAAACTTAGGTATTATGCATTTTTGTCATTGGCCTTGTTGCATTCATATCATAATCCGGGAAATGATTTTGAACACAATTTTCAAACATTAACCTGATTTTAGATGATATGGAAAAATTGTTTCATTGTCATTTTTTATAACTACACTGTAGATCTTCATAAAGCTTTAAGTTTTGTACTCTCTTTTGCTCCACTCCAACTTGCTTTCTGTCATGTCTTTCAGTTTGGAAGTTAACCCAAGTATGCAATCTTCCACTATGTCTATGCTTCTGCCAGCCTATGATACAAGTATGCATGTATCTGGACGAGAGTCTTTCATGATGCATTATTAGCGCGGGATAGGGTTTGTCATCGGTAGTCAACCCAAGGTTTCCTAAATAAGTTACAATTTTAAGGTGTACATACATTTATTTGAGCATTAAGAATCATACTGATGTAAAGGATATAAGGTAGTCGATTGATTGAAGATCATAATCAAGATAATTTATAAGATATGATGTATCAGCCCATTTGTCGTTAACTTATATGCATTGCATGTAATCTTTTTGTATGAATTCAAGATATTTGTACATTTACAGCATTAGTGTTGTAAGATCGGATTCATACTCTTCTCAACTTCATATGGTGGTTTCTTATCTATCACAACATATTGCAAAACCTTGTTGATTAGGAGCTAATGGTATATGTGATCTTTGCTAATTTGGCAGTAAATCTTTTCGTTTGTCATGGTTGACCAATATGCTTGCCTTCTGCTCGAAGTTTTACTGATTTTGTCCCTCATTTAAATTTCTTTTTTTTTTTTTTTGTTATGTCACATTGAAGTTTTGGATAGCCTCTCTTTTGGAGAAAGTTCACTCTGCTTTATGGCTTGAAATTTCTGGCACCAAAGTAGTGTCTTGTAAGTTTAGGTAAGTTATCCCTCTTTGCATCTTCTGTCAAAAATTTTTCAATTTGCAAACTGATTGTAGCTTCAGTAATTATCTTGGTTTTGGACTATTGTTGCCCTTGAAATTATCTTTGTTTTGGCTGTAAGAGTCTGATTAACTATTTTCTTTGCAGTATGCTTTACTTATTGTTGGCAAAAAAACAAAAGATTCTCTTAATATTTTACAGAAAAGAGTTATAGAAATGTAAATTTTGCATCTGCCTAGTGATGGAAACTCATTGCATGACGTAGTTGCTTGAATTTTCAGTGTGAAGCCCCCATCTTTGTTGCCACTACGAGCCATCATCATTCATTGGTGCTAACTGTTGCTGTTGCTCCTTTGACTACTACTTTACCATCATTTTCCTCTTCATCTTGGTGTTATAATATTCTTGTTATTATCATTGTTGTTGTGGTTGTGGTGGTTAGTGTTATCACAGTCAATGGCAGTGGTGGTAGTGGTAGCCGGGGTGTTCTTTGGATTACTTTTAGATGTGGAATGGCTTGCATTGAAAATTTTAAGCCTCGCCATGAATTGTACAGCTATAAGATCTGAGAGCCATTCTATCCTCTTCAATTTCAAGTATTTTTATTCCTTTTTGAGATTAAAAGTTGAAATGTTACATGTTCTTTGAAATTTTCCTTTTGTATCAGAACTCTCTATGAAAGTATTTTCTTTTGTGTGTATTTTCTATAGAAATTCTCAGGTGTGGATATTGGCACATGTGGACACAAATAAGAATTCAGTTAGTTGAATTCTATTGTTCGATCTGCTGAATTCATCAACTCGGCCAAGCAAATGGAAACATGGAATTTCACGGAATACACATGTTCGGTGGTCAGGTTTGGACATCTACACTTGAGAATGACTCTTATCATCTGCTTGCATCTTGTTTAAAGTCGAGTGTATAATTAGTCGATACTAACTTAATTATATGAATTATCAAATAATTGAGCTGGTATCTATTAATTAATGCGTCTCACTTAAGACTGATGCATGCAAACATTAGCAATAAATTAAAATTTAAAGCTTGGTGCTGAATTAAAGTGTTAACATTGCCTCAAAGCTTATTTCAATCTGTCAAAGCACCTACTTCGAAATTTTGAAGTGGAACATTTTAATGGGCCCTGGATTTTTCTGATGACTTTGTTTCTTCACTTTTTTCTCAAATTTTTTATTTTCTTTTTTATTTAACATCATCACTTCAATTTTGTCCGAATTGCAAGTGCTTGATGACAACTATTTGCTTGGTGCTCTTTACATGTTCTAGTTCCTATTTGTTATTTTTATTTATTTATTTTTTTTCGTAATAATTTGTGCTTAATAGTTGTAGATTAGAATATTGGACTTCAGGAGATTAATGACTACTTTCCCTTTTGCTACGTTTGTAATATGATTTTATTACTATTTTAATTAATTAATTAATTTATTTATTTATTTACGGGTGTAAGTTAATATTAAATTAAAAAACTTTTTAGAATAATTGATTGTATAAATATTTTCATATGAAGAAATTTCTTTTCGTCTGATAAATAATTAAATTTTATTTGAGATTATGCTCATTCAAGATTACAAACTTAAATATAAGGTCCCATTTCCAAGTTTTGTGATTTGTTATCTGTGATGGATAACAATATTAACATATATGTATGTATTCATAAAAAAAATATGAATATTTGTGTAAGTATATAGAAGTGAATATTTGTATTTATTTGAATATTTTTTTCTTTTTTAATTTATAATTTTAATCCTTTTTTCAAATTGATTGAACCAAAATGATTTGATTTTAGTTCAAACTAAAGTGACAAATTTGAAAACAGTTTATTCTCATTAAATATTCCCAGATATATTTACATATTCATATCCAATCCATTTTTAAAATAGATGGCAGAGACTTTATTTGTATTTGTATTTTATTCGCCTTTTACTTATCCCTATTAACAAAAAATTGGATGAATATCGATGGATATTTTGTATATTTGTATTTGCATATAAAATTGGAGTTCCTGAATGAGGATGTTTTTGGGTTTTCATTGTAAAAGTAAGAGATTAAGATTTGAAATTTTTTTAACACAAATTTTGAATGGAAGGGCAGAAAATTATTTTTATAATTCTGTTTGTGTATGCAAGGATGGGTTAGGTTTAAGGCCTGTGAAGTGTGAAAAAAAAATACAAACTTAAAATTAATTATTATAATGACAATAAAAAATGTTTTTACAAAGTGATGAATTTTTAATAAAAATATTAATTATTTGAAGGTATTATAAAGAGTTTGGTGTATATAGTTTTTTTCATCTTAATTGAAATGATACAGTTGACACTTGATGTATTTATATTATAAAAAATCAATAACTATTTATAGGAAAATTTTAAATTTTAACCACTACTTGGGGTTTTATGTTCTTGACCATTCAAATTCATATACTAATTTTTAAATATTTACATTTAAATATGATAAAGTAATTAAAAATAATTATATTATTTAAAATCATTTAAATTTATAATTTATATTTTAAATATATTCAAATTTTAGAGCACCCGTTGGGTGTAATCTGGTAGTTCCATTCTGGGGAGCATTCGTATTGGTCTTGTGCTTGAATCTTTGGGAGTGCGTTCAGGTGTAAGAGTCTGTTGTAGTCTCTGTTTTATCTGACCGTTTGGTACCTTGTTAGGAGGTCGAGTTAGATGCTTGTTTGGTTAAGGGTTTGAGTCCCGTTCATGTGATGTTGTTAAAGGATAGTTGAGGGTCTGGATTTTTCTGATGGAGTCTTTCGGGACGTTGGCTGATGGTCGGAATTTTTGGATAAAAAAAAAAAGATAAAAAAATAGACCTGAAGTAAAAAATAAACGTATTAAAATATTTGAATAAATGAAACTAAATTTTTATTAGAGAGCAAAAGAAATAAATAAATAGGTACAGCACGCATAGACAGATAGTCTCCTTATCGTCCATTTAAAAAAACAAATAAATAAATAAATAAAAATCTAAATCCTTATCAACCAACCAGAGGCGTGGAGGCTGAAACCCATTTGCGCTGTTTCTTCCAATCACGGTTGAGCAGGTGATGAAAGCACCAACCAGAGGCGTGGAGGCTGAAACCCATTTGCGCTGTTTCTTCCAATCACGGTTGAGCAGGTGATGAAAGCACAAAACCCTCCATTTCGCTCAATTACCTCTTTCCATCCAAAAACAAAAACATTTACCTGCCATAGCCAGAGAAAGACAGGGAAACAGATGGCGGTATTGGAGGCGAAGAGTCTTAGAAAGATGGTGGTACCGTCGTCTCTGATTGAGAATCCTTCTACCGGAAACCTTCAGTCCACTCGTCTTGCTCTCCATGTAAAATTTTGTAATCTTTCATTTCATTTTTATTTCCAAATTTCAATTATTCATCTTTCCGGGTTTCCTGGTCAGGTTCATGAAGCCGGTTCTTGTTTGGTACACATCGGTTCAGGTTGCCACGTTGACGAAGTCCAGTTTCATTTCCATTTGACATCTTCAATTCTTAGATTTTGACTAGTTTTGAGTTTACATACGTGAAAATAAAGGTGTTTTTAGTTGAGATTTTTCTTTTTAAAAATTTTGAGGTAGATTATGATGGATGATTCTTTGGTTGGTAAGGGGAAAGATAGTCTTCTCATTCCTGAACAGACACAGGTACCTCAATTTGTGAATTGCTTGTCAATTTGTGCATTTTCTTGAACTCATTTAGTGTTTTTTTAAAAAGGTTAAGGATTCGTCAAGCTTAACCGGTGCCCCCATCGTTTGCAAGTTCAGAGTGTAGTGTTTGCTGAGACTGACAGTGAGTGCTTGTCTTGTACTTTGTCTTGAAATTGAATTTGGCATTTCATGCATGCAATGATGTCTAAGTTTTAACTTGTTTTGTAAGTGTGGTCAAGAAGATTGTAGTGTCTCTTGTGATGTTTTCCATGTTATTGTAAATTTTAAACTTCCATGTTAGTCATTGTTGTTTCTAGGTTGGTTTATTACTTGTTATTAGATAATGCATAGCAAATTTTCGTTTAAAGGAATTTTGTAGTTGATGTCAGATTCTATATAACTTCTGTTGATTTATAATTGCTTTCTACTCTGACTTTATACCTACAGGTAGTGCTTGCATGGTATTAGGAAGTGTGGATTCCTGTGGTCACCTTATTGTTTCAAAACTGCATACCAGTGGCAAAGGTACATTTGCTTATTTAATTTTTTTATGACATAAAATGATCTTAGATTATAATATCTATCCATTTTTGTTCTGGCTTATCACTTAAACCCAGCCTCCCTTTTCTCCCTTTTCTCATTGCATGTGCACTGCTATTTATGTGAATGATGGCAATGACCTAATAGTGCTGTTGTAATTTGTTCTTATATTTTTGGATTACATTTATCGATGTTTTATGTTTCAGCTCATATATTGCCTTGTAAATTTACAGAGTTCAAATTTTTGTGCGCACATGTTGCTTTTTCTTATGCATCTTTCCCTTGTTCTCCCAATGAAATAATGTCATCCATGATTTTATTAAGCTTGAGGGACATATAATGTTTTCATATTGTTGATTGAATTACAAGATTATAGCTGATATATTTCTATTATTTGTTTTCCTGTTGGTTACGCTTCATTTGCATTTAGGTTTGTACCTGTAAAACTATCTTATCAAAGTAGACAGGCTTACATATTCAGTGTTGCCTCATGATTGTGGTGTTGGAGAAGGTAGTTGGGCAGGACTGTGTTTCAGTCCAAGTCCACGGTACTTAGTTTGTCCTATGACTTGTATTATTTTTTTCTTCAATTTTTAGAATGTATATTTTTTCCTTGGATTGAGATGGTTTTACCTCAAGTTTACATCCTTCTGCACTGATTAGTCTCTCATTCCAGGCAGCTGTTGCACATGGCTTGAGCAAAAGCATTGACATTTATGACCAAGATATCCATATCCAAACTTTACATATGTAAGTATTTTATGTGATGTTTTGATTCTTTTTTTTCCACTTTCAATGTTACCTTTCAATTTGACTCACAATTGATATAAATATATATGTTGGAAGTATTCCAGCTATTGCTGTATTGATAATGATGTCAGTTGCTGAGACAAGGCTCTGGAAAATTTGACTCACAATTTATGTTTCTTGTTCCTTTAGATAGAAATATACGGTATAAATAATCTCGTAAAGTTGGAGATGGATGCTATTTTGGCCATATTGACTGTAAATGCTATATATGTGGTTTGTTTTAATGGCAATACTTTGATGTATTATGACTGATTTAATTGTTATTCTATGGCATGTGACTTCGCTAAATGTATTTTTTTTTCTGTTGCAAATGTTTTGTTGAGTTCAATACAAATAATAACTCAAAGTAGTCTAACCAAGAGCTGAAACATTAAATTTCAATAAATGAAAGAACGTTTCTCCTGTAATTTCTGCTGTTTGTTTTTGACAAAAAATGTCTGTCATTGGATTTTTTGTAATAATTATGTCCAGTGAATTGTATATGGTAATCTTGATTGTTGATAATATTATCAGTTTTGTACTATTTTCTGTGTGATTATTACATTTTGAAGAATAAAATTAGAACTAAAGGGTTTGAGCATTAATTTTATATTTTGTGGTTTCATTTTTTTGTCTCAGATGGCTACACTTATGTAATTACATTTACATGGTACTAAATTCCTTTTGCTCTCAAACTAACAATTCAACTACAATGTATTGCTATATGTTGTGAATTGTCCAGAAATCTAGTAAAAATAAGGAGTTACCTGTTGTATTCTCTCCTTTTTCTCTTTCCTTTTGGCTCTGAAAATTAACGGTTGACCTGCTTTGCTGCTTTTCATGAATATCTTCGTCCACCTCCTTTTTGGTTTCTTGTTCTGTCCATGGCTTTTCCTCATGCCTATTCTATTACCATTTTAGTTGTGGTGGGTAACTATTTGTAGTTAATTTCCTGTTAACATTTTTTTTCTGATTCATGTAACTATGTTTCAGACTCTGGTATCCATTGGCATCGATTTTCTTACAGAATTTAACTCATGTAAATGGAAGTTCAAACATAGTAGCTGTAACTGAAGGCTGCCAGGTAAATTTTGTGCCTTCTTTTATAACAGTTTCTCAAGTGTATGAAATAAACCTATTCTGCTGAAATTTATGTCTTTGTTTCTTTTGTTTCTGCTGTGCCTGTGATTCGTTTCTTGGAAATGCTGCAGCTAACTATATAGGATTTGAGATTGAAAGAAAATGCTGGATGTCTACATCAAATTTGTGGTTCTGTTGGTGATATTTTGTATGTTGTTTGCAGTTCTTCAACTGGCAATATTGCAGTTGCTGGAGCTGATTCGTACTGTGACCATTTATGATCCTCGCAGGTTGGGCATCATTAGATTTATTGAATAATGCATATCACATACTCTAAATTGTGTGACTTCTTTTCTGAATTGTACTAGTAATATATGATTATTGTTGTCCATAAGTAAACTAGAGGAGTTCATTCTCCCATTGGAAGTGTCCATTTCCTCTATGCTCCATTTGATTACCTAGAAGATCAACTAATAGAAAAATGGCACTACAGCATTCCATCACCTTGAACAGATGTAGATCCTAACTTCCATTTACATCCTGTATCTAGATGGTCGGCTCTATCAAGATGGGTGCACTGCTCAAAATACGTCAGTCAATTAGTGTGATGACTTTCTCCTAATTGGTTCTTTTGATTTTTTGAGCTCTGTTCCAGATTTGATAGTCTCAGTCAAATGTTATTTTCATTTTTTTTAACATGGCATTAGCCATGAAGAACATAGGAGACCTGACATTTCTTATTATGTATTTTATATTTAAATTGACATTTTTTAACTGTTAGTGAAAATAAGTGGTCCCCATAAAGCAAGCTTGCATTTGGTTCCTTCCTAATTTTTGACTGCCATGTTGATGATAGTTCTGTTAGTCTTCTGTTAGTCTTATTACAAAATGCAAGTACATCAATGCCTAATATTTAGTAATTTTTGGTCATAAGTTAACTTCTTTAATTAGAAACATTACAACATAGTCCCAAAGGATTAGATTGGAGTCGGTAGATTGCATGTATATATTTAAAATATTGATTCTGTGGAGTGACATGATTCAATTTATGTGCATGTGGGGTGCTAATTTCAGAGCACAAGGAATGACTGCTCAGAGCCAAGTATTTCTCATTCCAACTTCATGTAACACAGGAACTACTGAAGTTTCAGTAGTTTGTGCTAAAAATCTACAAAAGCACATAAACGTGGGTTATCTTGATCAATAGCTTAGATTGTAATATTTTGCTATAAGCTCTTCACCAGTGTTCCTTAGATAAAAGGAAAATATATTTGCAGGTCTTTTATGGACAGTGCCGAGAAAGTAGTCAGGTGTTTTCATTTAGAGAAGACTCGAATTGGCTTGGATTCAGCAAGGATCATATTCTTCTGCAGTCTATGCACACACGGATGCTGGCTTATCATAGCCTTCAATAGTTGCAATATGAAGTATTTGTACTTGTTTGTTTGAACCAGTTACTCATCTTCTTCATGCAAAATGAATGTTGTGGTGTGAGGAAACCAAACTGAATTAAAGCATGATGGATAAGTGTCCTTGGCTAAATGTTCTAAACCATGTTTTTCTCTTTCTATCTTAAGTTAATAATGAATTCTGATACGAAGAAACAAAATAATTCTTTTTGTTAGGAATATTATATTTGTGTTTGTAAATGAGATCTTTTTGTAGCTTTATAATTACTTCTACGAAATCAAAAGTGTGCTTTTGCAGACTAAGGAAGTTGGGAAGACATTGACTGAAAAGATGTGTGAGATCGTACCATTTTGGTTTTGGGTTTATATTTTAGTCATTTGAGAGGGCTTGTAGCATTAATTTAAGGAAAAATGCCGGTGATCTTACAGGTTTACTTGTTAATTATTGTTGCAGTGTTCTGACCGAGACGTATTGGGTGGATGGTCGGATTCAGGCAGCGTATTTGTGGCTGATGTTGTAGCTGAAGAAATTCAGGTGAACACATGAACGGGCTCGTCAATCTATATTGTGGTGTATGTTCAGCTATCTTGTCATCTCGAGTTACTTTGCTCTCTCATATGAAAGAAGTTTCATAAGTCAGAACCTTTGTCATCATCTGAAGCAGTCATTTAGGCAGCTGCACATGCTCCAGTTCAGTATTGAATTGATCCAATATTATGCATTCTACAAGCAAAACAAAAGTATTTATCTTGTCCATTGATTTTCTGATTTATAGCATGATTTCAGTTTGGTTATTAGACCATCCCAATTTGGGATGTGCTTAAGGTAAGCGTTTGATACCTTGGATATTGCACGCATGTTATGTACTTTTTAAGTGTATTTACCTTGAGCAAAATGAGCTTTAGATGCTAAGGCCAGTAAAACAGGATGAGTTGCGATGTAACTGGATTCTATGATGAACGAAGACTAATGAAATTTGCAATATTCTAATGCTTTTCCCTGATTTCGTGTTAACTGTCAAATGATTTCTTTCTTATATCTTAAGTCAAGAAGATCCTTCGATTAATATCATTATTTCAAATTTCAATGATTCAGTCAGCCTAAATCTGTTGCTGCGTGGAGAAATTCATGGTTTTTCTTGAGTTTCTCCATGATAATTTTTTCCTGGACAAACTTTCACATACTCTCATTCATTCTCTTTATTACCGCCGTGGAGCTGGGGAATTTCTTTGTCTTTAACTTCCTTTATCCTGTTTGCGACAGAAGCTGGACACAAAGGAAATCTATAAAGTAAACACAGCATCTACAACTACTTGGGAGCTTTGAATGGTAGTTGTAAGATTTCAAAAACCTTACTTCCTTTTTCTTTCTTAACTTTTTCTTGTAAAACTAACACTATTTTTAGCATTAAGATTTTTTGGGTATCAAGTAAATGAAAATTGAGATTGAGATTGAGATTGAGATTGAGATTTTGATTGGAACTTGTGGTTTGGCTGCTAGCTTAGTTTGCTTTCTTTCCGTAATGTTTTAATAATTCAGTTTGATGACTGTTTCAAAGTCAAGGTGAAGGTCAAGGTCAAGACTTAAATATAGCTGAAGAGAGATGATAGATGAGGACTGCTCTATGGTTGGTCATATTACGAGAGACCAGAAAATAGGGTCCCATTTCTTGAGATCAGCAGCCTACCAACTTGTACTTTGGATGTATATAAAATTTTGGGTGGCAATAATTTAATGCTAATCTTCACAAACACCATCCACCTTATAATACGTATATATATAGGCTCGATTTGATATTATAATATAGTGGCTGTTATAATTATTGTAGGATAAAAGTTCAAAATGCAAATACTAATGTAAAAATATTTGAATCTACTAAAATGTTTGTATTACTAAATATATTTTTAACTTTATTTTTAAAATACAATACAAACATTACAATCTCAATTGAATCTTTACTTTGAGAATTGGTTACTACACATTGGCACAACGGGGTCATTAGATTTAGAGTTTGGAGAAGTTAAAATAAGTTGAAATCTAAAGTTGGAATTTACGCATAAAAATTGAAATATTTATATGTAAAAGTTGAAGCACAAACGTAATTGTTGAAATTAAGACTGTTGTAACAATACATTGGTATATTGTACGCAATCCATACTTTGATTTCATATATGGGTGTTCTTGCCTTCGTTTTAATAACAAAACAGTATGAATCTATATGATCTTTTTTCGAATTATTTAGTCTAAGCAGAGTAGAAAATATATGATAGGAAGTCAAAATTTGGCCTAAAAGATGATGATGACGAAGAAGAAGAAGAAGAAGAAGAAGAGATCATAATGTCTTCCTCAAAATACTGATGACCACCACATCAGTCATCGAACATTTTGACCTCAATTTTAAAAACACGTCCCACTCCCTACATATAACAGTCCATTAATGCTATAAATAAATAAAATAACGTAGCAGTTGCAGAAAGCATGGTTTATTATTATAGTCTTTCCATTGGGAGAGAGAAGAATCTTGATTCTCAAGTTCAAGAGAGAGATAACAAATACATATAGGTAGGTAGATAGATAGATAGATGGATAATTAACATGTGTGAAATTTGATTTTGATAGTGATTTCCATTTCATTGTGGAAAAGGATAATGTATTCTTTTTATATTATTATTGTTGTTGTTGTCATTATTATTTTAGGTGAAAATTTTGGTTTCTTCCTACTTAAGCCAGGGACATATCCCAAACTTTATTGCATACACTTTTTTGGGCAGGGATATGATATGATGTATTCAGCTATAAGTACAATCATTTCTAATTTTTTATTATTTCTTTGTAATTCAAATGTTTTTTTATCATAATTTTTAGTTTTTTTTATTGTATTTTTATGAGTAAAAATTATAATAATAGAATTGAAAATTAAAATAAAAATTTATAAATTATAGTGAAAAAAGTGTGTAATTATGTATAATATAATCAAAATATAACCTTAAGTATATTTTATTGTCCAAATGTAATTAATCCTTATTTTTTTAATATTTTTAAAAGGACCCCACTTGGGCCCTAGCAAATAATATTTCATTGGCCCACAATTTTTTTATATCTAAAATTCCTTTATATTCTTTTATGTGGTGATGATGATATTTGATTCATTGATTGATTGAAATTCTTGATTCTTGTTATTGGCTACATACCAACGTACATGCGCTTCTTTTTTATCTTTGGGGGGAGATTTTTTATTTTGAATTTCAAATTTTTTATGTTAATTTTATCACTAAATGATTAATAATTAATAAATAATATCTAAATTTTAAATATATTTTGTCAAGATCATTATAATTTTCCCTTCTATTTGTGTTTGTTTTTATATTAAACTCTTGCTTTTACTATTATTTTTAATTTTATTTTAATTTTACTACATATAAAATTAAAAATGTAATTGCAAAGGTCATTTAACGGTACATTTTTTCAACTATTTTATTATAATTATTAAAATTTTTGTTATAATTTTTTATTTATAGAAATATAATAAAAATTTAATAATTATAAACAATAAATAAAAATAATTGTATTTATAGTGGAATGCACTGAAGCCCTACTTTATTTATTGTTTCTCTTTGTTGTAGAAATTGATAAAATTAAATAAGGGGAGAATGACAAACACCCTTCTATAGTATTGTTTAATGACAATTATTTTCTTATTTTATATTTTTCAACAAAAATCTTTTTGAAATTTAAAAATTATAATAAATACTCTTTTACTGAATTAATTCTCTTAATTGTTTTTTTTATCTTTTTATCTAATATAATGATTATTATATATTTTATATTTATAAAAATTAAAAAATATATAATACATAAATTTATTATGAAAAAAATTATATAAAATATGTCACACCTCAACTCGTGGGTTCTACATATGACAATCGCCACAGACTTTTAGGGTGTACTCAATCACACAGAATACAACCTGTAGGCCTGTAAGGTACTTATAAAATCTGTTTTCACAAATAATTCACATCACACTTTCAAACAATCCAACCAATCACCCAAACTTCGATTTAATACAGCAAAATCACAAAACACTTCAAATGTATAAATATGAGCTCATAAATCAATAAAAGTTGTAATACAAGCTGAGGGACTCATTCCATCCCAAAATAAATTCAAATATTTATTACAAATCTGTTTATTATTCATAAAATTCTCATAAATAGAAGGAAAACAGAAATGATCACCAGTGAACTAAGGATTCTACAAAGTAAGTCGACATGGCTATACTTGAGCCTTCAATCCAAAAGTGATCACCACTACTGAAGCTTATTCTGTCACTTGCCCTAAAACTGGAAGGTGAGGGAGGGTAAGTATACGGAAGTATACTCCGTGAGTGAACGAAATAAAAATAAAGATAAAAATATAAATATATCATCTAAATACGGAAGATGATATATTTATATTTATATTTATATT
>JAVXUL010116894.1:0-17356 GCA_035590515.1 Trichilia minutiflora
ATTTATTTAATAATTAAATAAAATTATCTGGATAATTTACATACATTCATTATTCATTTGCATAAAAAATAAAGAAAATAGTAAACGTATGTAAAGAAAGAACTAATTCTTTCATTAATAAATAAAAGGTTTATATAAGATCATAAGACCTGAAACCGACAACACGAATGGTTTCTAGGACATACACACTAGTAGTCCATGTGAGAGAGAGAAGGGAGAACTTAATTTTTCTTTCAATTTTCACAAAAATTCATCCAAAATGAAAAATTGACCATATATATAGTATTACCCTAATTTTAAGGACACCAAAAAATAATTTGTCAGTGTATTGAATCATGAACTAATACTATTTAATTTAAATTCCACACTTTTTAATATAAGACTTAAATATTTTGTTGCATTTTATAAAAATAGTGAGAAATCAAATTCTCATTTAGATCAATTAACCTCACATAATAGAAATCTCGATCAATTAACTTCAATGAGTAAAAAATTCTTTATTTTTCGTATCACATATAAAATTTGATTCATTTCCTTTGTTCTAGTTTTAAACACTTCATATAATAGAAATCTTGGTATCCTACACTATTTGTATCCAAATCACTATATTTTTTTAAATAGTATTTTCATCCCGACCTCATATAATAGAATTTTGATTATACAAATCTCCATACTCTTCATATAATAAAAATCTTAGAGTAGGAAATTTATGTCAAAGAATTATTAAGCTATCCCATAATGGTAGGCACAAATATGATAATTACTTAGGGTGATTATCAAATTCTTGCTCACATCACATGTGTTTACTTTCTCATCTGTAATAGTTTTTATAAAACTAATTATTAATCTCCTAAATGATTATCATTCCTTATGCACATATACAAACATATATCACATATATAAGTGCACATACATATAACCAGTGTTTTTTCTTAGCATGTCACCTTAACGACAAATTCACTTTACTTGTTTTACAAATTCATACAAGTGATTAATTTCTATTTTGAGCTTGATTACTATTTATATAATTAGTTATTATTTTGAGTATTGTTACTTGTCACACAAGTAATCTTTTATTTGTTGTATTTACTTGTCTCACAAGTAATTTACTATTGATTAACTCGATTGAGGTTAATTGTCTTATAAGTAATCTTGTCACTAACTTGGTTTGGATTATTTATCTTATAAGCAATCATATTATTAGCTTGGTTCAAGTTATTTGTCTCACAAATAATTACCCTAATGCTTGACTGGTTGTACTTATCTTACATGCTTAGACATTAGTAGTTTGATTTATCAACTTATATATTTGATTTGTTTTACTTAACACTTGAGTAATCAGATCACTTCACTTAGTCGAGATTACTTGTCGCATAAGTAATTTTTGAATTAGCTTTCAAAAGTTTTGATCCTAAATGAATGATTATAATGAAAATATAAATTTTTTGTAGTCATATCAATCAATTATGAATAAACATTAATAAATTACAACAATCATAAATAAGTTATTAAAAAAGATAAAGAGAGAGAAGAATGCAAGTACTATTTTATAGTGATTTGGCACAATCTGGCCTACGTTCACTCTCTTAGCTTTATCTCAAAGCTGAAGCTTAACTAACTCTTAGTTTACATGAATCAAGAGTAATCTAGATTACAACATCTTTTTTTTTTCCGTGTAAATAGCAACTCGAAACTATTTCTTCATTAGGTGAAGTACAACTCAAATTTTTCTTTATCTAGGGGAAGTAACTTAATATAACCCTTTTTATTATGGGTGAAGTAAAACCCAAATGATAGCAATAGAATACTAATATAATGAAACTCTCTTAGAGCTGATATACAATAACACTCTTTATAAGTTTTCTCTCTCTAGAAAATTATGTGGTTAAGCTTAAGTGATTTGGTTACAAATGATACTTCAATCATTTGCTTGCAAAAATCCTCCTTGTCCTTTCAAAAATTCTTTTTCTTTTAAAGATCAGCAATTGAGTCTTTAATGGCTCTTTAACAACTCTTTAATCTCTAATCAATGTCTATATTAAATATTTTAAATAGTTTTAATTTTGCAGAAGGTATCGATACCTTTGATGAACATTTTGATACCTTTCTCTTTCTGATGTAGGGGTATCAAAACTTTGAAGCTTGTGTATCAATAGCTTTATATATATTGTCCTTATAGATTTCCTGGTGAAAAAGTTTTGATAACTTCCTCTAAGAGAAAGCTTAAATGTATTGATAAATGTTGAGATGTGAATATGAAAATAGCTATTACGTCATTGGATCCTCGCCGAAGAAGATTGATGATCGGATCCTTGGATGCAGGGCTTCACCTCCAAGTCCTTGTAAGACAATAACACGCTAAGAGTAATGCCAGGTGTGTTTCCCAACGAAAAAACTCCGATGTTTAAGTTAGCAAAAATATAAAAAGGAAAGCAAATAATTTCGATAAAAGGAAAAGAGAGAACGAAAGGCTTAGGTCACATGGAAAGAAGAACAGAAAGAATCTAACCCCTTTGGCTACTGATTTTGCCGCCTTATATAGGGCTCTTGAGAAGTGAGTGAAATGACTTGACATTGGCGAATGAGAATGATGGTACGCTTTATCTTGGGATAATTTTTTAGCCATTTTATTTAAGAGATGTGACCTTCATCAAGCCTGCTACTGTCAGATTTTTTGGGATTCAACAAGAGATGGGACAGATGGCTGAAATTTATCAAGGCGATGCTTTTTATTACAGGGTTCTTGATCATTAATTATTCCCATTTTAGGTGATCTCCAAGGGTTGATGATGGGGTCAGATTTTCTCGGGAGGTTGACAAGATTTTGAAAGGGGCAAGTGGTAGTAGTCCAAAAAGAGGCAGTCAAAAATCCTGAGAAGCGGGCAATCAGGGATCTCGAGAGGTGTCAGTTAGGAATCCTGGGTGATGGGCAGTCAAGATTCCTGACTGATGGGTAGTCATGGTTCTCATAGGTGTCAGTCAGGAATTTTAAGAGGCATAAGTCAGGGATCCTAGGTGGTGGGCAATCAGAGTTCCTGAGAGACGAGTGGTCAGGTGACACTATTGCGGAGATTGGGGGCAATAGACGTCTACCTGGAAGGCCTCCATATGTCGTCCAAATTTTTACCAAAATATCCAGTCCCCTAGTTTTTGGTGTGAGACTTGAGGGCTCTCATAAAAAAACTATTTGTCTGACTGTGTAGGTTTCAGTAGCCGATCCGTCTTTGAGAGCTATGGCTTTTTGGGAATCTAAGGGAAGGTGAAAGGCTGTCAGGTGGCTGGGCATGTCCCAGTCAGTGTGCCCATGCATTAATGATTTTGATGACTTGTCTTATCCCGACTCCTTGATAGTCTTTTTTATTAAATACGAACTGCCTAATTGTCACCTCAGAAGTCCATCAGTCTGCGAGCTCTCAGTCAGCGAGCTATCACCGCTTCGAGCTCCACAATATTAAAGTCAAATTATCAGGGTCCATGTGTTAGGCCATCGATGGCTAGGGGTCAAATCACCCTCAAGCAGTGAAGTCCTTTATTGGGTTTGGATATATGGCAATCTCCTGGCCGTAGAAACCAACAGTTGAGTCTGGAGTTCTTGTTAGTATAAAAATCATCCCATCTCTCTCTCTCCTTCATTTTTGCCTCTCTGAGTTCTTGTTAATTCTTCGTCAGTGCTCTAAAGATTCTTGTATTTTTTTGTTTGAGTTCTCAGTGCCATTCTTATTGTGTTTGCCTTTCTGTTTTGCGAGTGCACTATTTTTCTTCGTTCTCCTTGTAAGTTTTGCTTCTCCTCATTTCATTTTTGTGACTTTGTAAGGTGTGGATTTAGATTTTTGTTGTTTTTAGAGCCTTTCTGTGAAGTTTGGTTTCCAGAGAAGAGGGTTGATGCTCTTGTTCCGTCTAATGATTTGAGCGATTTTGGGAGTGTAGGTCAAAGTTTTTCTAGGAATGTGATTTTTTTTTTGTGAAGATTTGAGTTTCCATGGTGAGTTTTTTGTACAGGTTGAAAATTAGAAAATAGACAGCAGAGGAAATCTGTTGGATCCTGTTTGATTGGGGATGAAGTCTACGCAGGACCCCCTGCCTGGTCATGAAGGGGGTGAAGAAGACAGAAGGACTTCTGAGCAGGCAAGGGCGAGGGGCCCAAATGATTCTGACTGGTACCACTCCACAGTAACTGAGGTGGACCTTCATGCTTACAGGAGGTTATTCGCAATTCCTAGCCACGTTCAACTCAGGGTGCTGCGAACCCATAAGGTCTCGAGTATCCTGGCTCCCGGGGAGATGGCTATAAATGAGGAGCACCTACTGATCGAGGTCCGACTCCCTCTGTAATGGTACTTTGTCAGGATTTTTGAAGCTTTTAGGATCCCACCATATCAGCTCACTTTGAACAGTTGGAGAATCCTAAGCGGCCTGTTCGTCCTAAAGGCTAGAGTGGGACTACCTGCCCCCACTCCCGACAAGGTACTACACCTCTACATGGTCAAGAAGAATGTTAGCTAGTACTCTGGGTGGTGCTTTTTAAAAGTTTGTTAGGGGTACCAGACAAAGATAAAGGGAAACCCTTCGTCCAATAAGAACTGGAAGGACCGCTGGTTCATTACCAGTGGGGATTGGATTGGATTGCCTCAGGGCTTGATCCTTTTCACCTTTGAAGACACAGGTATCACCTCGAATATCTGGTCACTTCATTGAGTAAATTACTTCAGCATTACTGATTAATAATCGGTCTTCTGATACAGTCGTGGGGAGAGATTAGCTTGACATCCCGGCCAGCTTTGTAGGATTGTTACTGAATCTGGCTGCCACGGATGTCATGTAGCTTTTGAGTGGGGAGAGCCTAGTAAACTCGTTGTTGGTGTCTTGGACTGCAACAAGGAGTGAGCTCTTGAAATTCAGGGCCGCTATGGGTTAAGGTAAATCTTTCTCCTTGCTAGCTTTAAAATTCTTGAGAAGTCATTTCTGACCACGATCTTGGATCACTTGCAGCTACTGGAATCGAAGGGCCAAGCTGAATGGGAGGCAAAGGGTGGTCGACATCCTGAATGGGATGCTTTTCAAAGGGGGATCCAAACTAGTCCAGGCCCTTGGAGACAAGGGAAAGGGGCCCATAAAGGGGGATCCCAAAAAAGGCTCCCGAGAAGGGAGGCAAAAAAATTGAGGGCCTGAAGAAGAAGGGCATATTAATCCGAGAGCAAAATGAGGAGGGGGAGACCGAGGGCCTCGGGGGGGGGATTGTCCTTAGGCTAGAGATAAAGGCAAAAGGCCTATGGTTGATGACTAGGTTAAGAAGAGGATAAAAAGGAGGACCGCCCGTCCTCCTCCTCCTCCTCCTCCCCCAAATAAATACGCAGACGAGGGTCCCCAATCGAGAGAAGAGCATTTCAGTATCCTTGATGATAGGATCGGGAGCGCAGAAAGCCCCTGGACAGAGCCAAGGGGGCTAGCTTGGTCAAGAAAGAACAGTGAATAGAGATCAGGCCCCCAAAACTAGTGTAAATAATAATGGGGGTCGGGTCCAAAAAAATGTCCGCCCGACTGACAAGAATGCAGGTGACGTACTCCCTCCAAAGGATGGGGATGCAGGGAAGGATGAGCTTTAATGAGAGGATTTGGCGAAGGACAAGAGGGAGCATTTTGGTTACCTATTTCAACTATTAAATGGGACGAGGGAGGTGATCACTCCCCGAGGGCCGAATCTATGTCGGATGCGTCTCCCTTACAAGCCCTAGGTAGTCTGAGTGTGTACGCTCACAGAGTAAGTCCTTAAATCCCTAGTCTTTTGTATCTGATAAGGATCGCTCCATTTCTTACCTGAGATACTGACTTATCTGGTTCTCCTTATGCAGAATACATTCCTGTTGGATCTCTTCATGGAGGACTTCTAGAATACAATAAAAGTCAGAGAGTAGGCATTCAAGGCGGTCAAGAAACTGGAGAAGCAGACTAAAAAAAAATTGAATGTCATTCATCAAGAGGCGAATTAGAGGCCAGGGTCTCCACTCTAGAGGCTGAAATGTCTCAGTGGGCTAAAGAGAGAAAAAGCCTGACCTCCAAGCTTTCGTCTACCAAGGTCCTAGCCCAAGCACTATCAATAGATAATGACCGTCTTGAAGGGGAGAGGAGTAGCCTCACGGGCAAGCATAATCAGCTAATGGACCTCTATAGGTCACTTAAGTCAGATGAGGAACACTTGCAGGAGCAGCTGATCTCCAACTTCGATGAATGTAATACACTGTCAGAGGAGTACAACTTTTTGAAGGAGTTGAGGAGGCGCAGGGGTCCCTAGAAGCATTGAAAAAGGACAACGAGGGGCTCTGGCTCAGTTGGAGTCTCGATATGACCAAGGGATGGATGATGGCCTAGACATGATGAGCCGTCTCGTTCTTCAAGAATACCCCGACTTGGACCTTGGATGGCTGTAGAGTTAACTAGGTCAGGAGGTTCCAGGGGCTTCAAGTTCACGTGCTCCAGATGCTCCTCTTGAGATCATAGAGCCAAATGTTGACCTGACTGTAAATGAGGAGGAGGGAGGAACAACCAGGGCTGATCAATTGAAGACCCTTCCTCTGAGGCAGTCGGGGCATAGGGTCATCAAGAGCAAATGATAGGCTATCAAGATCCTCCTTTGGTCCCTCAAGAGTAGCTAGCTCCCGTGAAAATTTCCTCCGGTTAAAAAGAGGAAGACCTCTCCCTCAAGTATCCCTAACCAGTCCCCTAGTATTTATTGGCTCTATCTTTATTTTTGTAACTATATAATCTTTCGTAATTAGCCATCCAAGAACAAATGTATACAAACACTTTTGTACTTGTATACTCAAAGTAAATGAACAAAAATTTTATTTCATTCTGACTTGTTTACTTTAATTCTGGCCATGCATGAATTCCCTTTAAACTAAGTACTTGTGAAATAGAATACTCTGACTTAGTAGGACATCCTTCAGTCCAGAGAAGATTGGGCATGCTCAGAATCTAACTGGGAGATAGTCCAGAAAAGGTTCCTGGCTAGTGCCATCATTGGGGCTCAACTAGTGTGAAGGGATTTCAACTTTAACACTAGGAGATAACATCGATGTGGACGAAGACTTAGGATACCCGATCCTATACAGGTCTTAAACTCTCAGGATACCTAACACGATGATGAGGCTTATACTGCCTGACACGGGTCAGAGACTAAGACTAGTTTAGGGTATTTTAGGGCTCAAAGGCCAACCATAACACTAGGTGAAAAGATAGATGTAGGTCAGGTCTTAGGATGCCTCAGCCAGTGTCAACTCTTAGGCTCTTAGTTTGTCTGACACAGTGCAGGGGCTTATACGACCTGACACGGGTAAAAGACTCGACTAGTGTTAAGGAATTTTGGGGCTTAAAGCCAATCGTAACATTAAGAGTAAAGATGGACGCGGGTCAGGGCTTAGGATGCTCGTTCCCGTGTTAGGTCTTGGGCTCTCAGTCTACCTGACACAGTACGAGGGCTTATACGGCCTAACACGGGTCAAGGACTCAACTAGTGTTAGGAAATTTTGGGGTTTAAAGGAAACTATAAGACTACAAGTAAAGATGGATGAGGGTCAGGGCTTAGGATGCCAAGCCCCGTGCCAGGTCATAGGCTCTCAGTCTACCTGACACGGTGCGAGGACTTACACAGTCTAACGTAAGCCAAAGACTCGGATTAGTGTTAGGGAATTTTAGGGCTTAAAACCAATCGTAACACTAAAAGTAAAGATTGACGCGAGTTAGGACTTAGGATGCCTGGCCTCGTGCCAGGCGTTAGGTTCCTAGTTTGTTTAACACGATGCGGGGGGCTTAGATGGCCTAATGTGGGTCAAGGACTCAGACTCAAAGATGCTGTATAATGCTTCTTTACTTGTAAAAATCACAAAGTCTTATTATCAAATGTTTGAGTACACTACAAGTAAAGCGTCCTGAGGAGAGACTCATCTCAGGGGTAATATTTTTTCAGCATCTTAACATTCCACAACTTATTCAGGATACTGCCGTCTGACCTTGCCAACTTGTATGTCATTGGCCTGACTACTCTAATTACTTGATAAGAACCTTTCTAGTTAGCGCCTAAAGATCCCTCGGCTGTTACCCTTGTATTCAGAATGACTCTTCTGAGAATAAAATCTTCTTTTTTGAATGATTGAGGTTTAACCTTTCTATTATATCCACGGGAGACTCTTTGCTGATGAACAGTCATGCGCATCAGGGTACAATCTTTGACTTTCTCACATAAATCGAACTTTAGGCATATGGCTTGCTGGTTCCTTTCTTCATCAAAGTGGAGGGTGCGAAAATTGGGGACGTCCATCTCAATAGGGATGACTGCCTTAAAAACATAGGCCAACAGGTAAGGTGTTTCTTTTGTGGTAGTTTATGCAGTCTTCCTATACATCCATAGGATTTTTGAAAGCTCATCTGCCCAGGCTCCCTTCTTCTCTCCCAGCTTTTTCTTTAATAACTTATTGATCATTTTGTTAGCTACTTTCAGTTGCCCATTAGCCTTGGAGTGAGTAGGAGAGGCGAGCCTGAGGTCAATGTTCCAATCCCGATAAAAATCTTCCTATCCTTTATTATCAAACTGCTTTTCAATATCAGCGATTAGCACGCTAGAGATGCCGTGTCTGTAAAGGATGATTTTGCAAATGAAGGTAATCATGTTTCTTTTTGTGATCTTAGACAGGGGCTTCGCTTTCACCCATTTTGTGAAGTAATTAATAGCCACGATGGCGTATTTTGCCTGAGCTCTGACAGTCAGGAAATGTCTTATCAAGATAAGCCCCTATTGGGTAAATGGCCAGGGGCTGAGAAGGGTTGTCAGGTTTTTGGGAGGCTATCTTGGGATATCGACATGAACCTGACAGGCATGACACTGGTGGACCAGGTTGTAGGCATCTTGCTTCATGATAGGCCAGAAGTATCCTTATCTCAGTACTCGGAAGGCCAGGTTCTTGCTGCCATTATGATTCCTGCAGAATCCCTGGTGCATCTCCTCAAGTGCTTCCTTCGCTTTCGATGGCATAAGGCA
The DNA here is from genome assembly GCA_035590515.1 of Trichilia minutiflora. Lineage (NCBI taxonomy): Eukaryota > Viridiplantae > Streptophyta > Magnoliopsida > Sapindales > Meliaceae > Trichilia > Trichilia minutiflora. Next base: position 9,032 of record JAVXUL010116894.1, read on the forward strand.
TCTTAGGTAAGAAGTGCTAATTCCCCGTTTATAAAAAACACTATTTATTACTGCGAACCTAACGACCTTCCTTTTGATCCTGAGAGCCTCGTTCCCGTCGGGAGGCAGTAGCCTTTCCTCTATATATCTTCGTATGAGATCCATCCAGGTAGGCGTCCCTCCTGTTCTCTTCCCGGGCCTAGTAGGTACCATTCACATGGTTTACCAGGAGTTGGGAGTCACTACTAGCCTCAAGAACTACACCAATTTCCAATGCTATCCTTAGTCCTGCTAACAAATCTTCATATTCTCCTTTGTTATTAGTAACAGGAAAGGAAAATCTAAGAGCATACATAACCTTTTCTCCTTTGAGGCCGACTAGGATGACACCTGCTCCGCCTCCATTGATGTATGCTGATCCATCAATGGATAGATGCCACAAAGCAGGGCTTCAGAGATCGGGCTCATGGTGTTTGGTTGATTTTCCTCATGATGTAAGACTGTCAGGATTTCCCAGTTATGTACTCAACCACGAACTCTACCAGTACCTATCCCTTGATAACTTTGCATGGCTGGAGCTTGATGTCAAACTCACTAAGCTCTATCGATCACCTGACCAGCCTTCCTGATAGGTCAGGTCGATATAAAGAATCTGTCTGAAAGGCTGATCAGTAAACACCATTATTTTATGGGTCAAGAAGTAGGGACGTAATTTCCTGACTGCTACGATGAGTGCCAGCGCCAACTTCTCAGGTGCTGTATATCGGGTCTTGGCATCTAATAATACCTTGCTGGTGTAGTAGATAGGCCTCTATATTTTCTGATGATCTTTCCTTACCAGCACTGAACTGACAACGTCCTGACTGACCGCGAGGTAAAGGTACAAAGTCTCATCTGGCAAAGGGCTGACTACATGCGAGACTGAGGCCAAGTAAACCTTGAGTTATTGAAATGAGCTTTCACACTCTTCGTCCCATTTCATAACCTTGTCTTTTCTCACGGCCCTAAAAAAGGGGAAACACTTATCAGTGAATTTAGAGATAAAACTATTAAGGCCTACTAACCTTCCAGTCAAGCTATATAAGTTCTTTAAAGTCCTAGGAGCTCTCAGGTCCATTATGGCTCAAACCTTTGTTGGGTTAGCCTCGATCTCTCATTCACTAATCATGAAGCCCAAAAACTTTCCAGTCCTGACATCGAATGCACACTTCTCGGGGTTAAGCCTCAAGTTGTATTCCCTGAGGAGGGAGAAGACTTACTCTAAGTAAAGAGCATGATCCTTATCCTTGGCTGATTTCACAATCATGTCATCCACGTAGACTTCTATGAAACTTTCAATCAGTGGCTTGAACACTTTATTTAGAAGTCTTTGGAAAGTGGCCCTAGCATTCTTTAGCCCGAAGGACATAACCTTATAATAATACAACCCTTGATCTATAACGAAGGTTGTCTTGTCCTGGTCAGGAAGATGCATGGGTATCTGATTATATCACAAGAAGGCATCCATAAAACCAATAATTCATGCCTGACAGTGGAGTCTACCAGCTGGTCAACCTGAGGTAAGGGGAAGCTGTCCTTAGAGAAGGCTTTATTGAGGTTGGTGAAGTCGACACACATCCGCCAGCTCTCATTGGCCTTCTTGACCATTACGACATTCACCAGCTAGTCAGGGTATTTAGTTTCGCTAATGAACCCCGCCTTGAGTAGTTTATCTACTTTCGCCTGGATGGCTTTCTGCCTCTCAGTGTTAAAAACTCTCCTCTTCTACCGAACTGGCTTGTGTGCAGGATTAACAGCTAACTGGTAGGTTATGACACTTGCATCTATCCCTGGAATATCCTCATGACTCCAAGCAAATACATCTTTATTTCACTTGAAGGTTGCAATCGTGGCCTGTCTCAGGTCAGGGATCAACTGACTACCCACCTAGGTTGTTTTGTTCGGGTACTGCCCATTAATCACCATATTTTCTAGGATCTCCACTGGTTTCAAAATTGGGCCTCAGAGAATGGCTCCTTTTGTAGTCTCATCAGGGGAGGAAGATGCCACCTGTACATCAGTCATCTTAGTATTTGTAAGTGCTGGTCTCTCTTGCTCCCTGGTAGTTATTTCCAAAGGCTCTTCTTAGATACAATACATTTTTTGGGCAGAGGTAGTGAAGTAGGATCTCGCTTCCCTTTGATTCCCTTTGACAATTTTGATTCTGTCTCCAGCTCAGAATTTAACTTCAGGTAGTGCATGTTTTTCACCGCCTTGGTGTTTTAGAGAAACGTTCTATCTAGGATAACAGAGTAGGGGATTTTAAGATCTACCACCTAGAAACGCGCTATGATAGTCCATTGATAAGGCTTGTCGCCCATAGTCATGGGCAACTGTACTGATCTTAAAGGAACAATGTAAGAATCCTCAAATTTGTATAGAGCTGAGTCAGTCTGAGAAAACTCTAGATCCTCTATGCCCAGGGAGTCCAGGGTATCTTTAAAGATGATGTCCGCTGAACTTCTTGTATTGATCAAAATCTAACTGACTTGCTTTGATGCTATCCCCATGGCCACTACTAATGCATCATCATGCGGGTAGTGGACTTTAACTTCATCTTTATCAGTAAATATAATAGGGATGGTAGTAATCTTTGGCTTTTTGTTGGCACGTACTTTTATCACATGCATATCCAATGGATGACTGGGCAGGCAATAACCCTTATAATTTTTACGCGCGTTATTCGATAGTTTTGTTAGGGTAGGTCCTCTTGAGATGACCAGGATACTTTGGTCAAGTCTCGAAGATATATCATCCTTAGGGTGTCACCCTGTACTTGAGGTATTCTACTGGTAATCTGTAATATAATGGGTGAGGTAATTATTCTTGATAAGTATCTCGATCTGGGCTCTTAGGTCATCACATTGGTCTGTAGTATAACCCTTCTCCCCATGGTACTCACAGAACTTTCTCCTATTCTTCTTTGGTACTTTGACCTTCATATTTTGGGATTGGGGTGTCAACAATCCTCTATACTAAGCATCCTTGTATACTTCAAACAAAGAGGCTCTGAGAGGCATGAAGTTATGAGTGGCTACCTAAGCCACCCTTCCCGGGTGATCTCTCACTTGTTGGAATCTGAGGGGCTTCTCATTCTTTATTGTTTTATGGAGAGGCCTTCCCTGGGCCCCGTCTCTTTCTTCTCGCCTAGGGTTTCTATAATGGTCTCTTTTTTCCCTTTATCGAGCACTTGGATGCTGTTCTCTTCTAGTCGGGGTGACCCGACCTTCCTCCTTCAACCTTAGGAGCAACTCTCCTTCTATCTCAATTTTGTCAAGCAGCTCACTTCGGACTGCCTCATAGGAATCCACTGTCTATCGATGGATGGTGTACCAAGCCCTTTCCATCCTTAGATCCCTTTTCAAACCTTCTAACGTCAGATGGTGGTGGTATGTGCCCAACTCCATGACTTCCTCATGATACCTTCTTACAAAACTTTTCACCGTCTCTCCGGGATGCTGACGCACTGATAGCAGAGTGCTAAGGTTGAGACTCATTATCATAGCTCTCCTAAATTCATTTTTGTAGGCCGTTGCGAACTGAGTGAAACTATCAATGCAGGCTGACGGTAAATTCTTATACCATCATCGAGCAGGTCCTTCCAATATTAATGGAAAGGGCCGACACATCTACTGGTTATTCAGTCCCTGGATCAGTATCATTTCTCAGAATGTGTCCAAGTGTAAGGAGAGATCGAATTTTCCAGTGTAAAGGGGCAGTTGTGGTATTTTGAACTTCCTGGGAATATGGAGCTCCAGGGTTTCCTTGATGAAAAGAGAGGTGAATGTAGAAGAATAAACATTGTCAGCTCTCGGGTTCTCTCCCAACTTGAGTCCCCTCTTAGACTTCAATTCGTATAGCATCTTTCGAACATATTTCTCTACCTCTTTTTAGCTAATGGCCACTATAGGCTCCTTCTCTCGAGCATGCTTTTCATTGAGATAGAGTCTCATGTCCATGGAAGCCAGACTGTGCCTCATCCTAGTCCCACTTGTTGCATCATAGTCTCTATTACTGTCACCCTTTCTTCTATCAAGCCCTTCACAGATTTTAAAGGGAGTGTTGAGGTCTGGGAAGGTAGGAGGTTCCTCCACTACTCTTTCGATCACCTTAGCCTTTCTCTTCTGTAGAGTAGTCAGTTGGGTGCTAGGCACTCGACCTTCGGCCCCGACTGATCCCCTTAGAGTATTACTGTCCCTTAGGACTCAACTCTCTCGCCTTTTTAGAGGGTGTGGTACTTTTATCTCTCTTGGGCGGGCAGACTCTCCTGCCATCCATTGTCTAATCTCCATAAGCTCCTTCTCTAGCATGTCCGCCTTGTTCGTCATTAGCCTGGTCAAGTGATCACCCTCTACTCGGGATCCACTTGCGATGGGAGGGACAACATATTCCTCACATACGAACGGGGCCCTTCCACCACCTTGTATAGTACTTTTGCTAGAACTAGATTCCTTCATTTTCTTTCTTCATTGCCATTTTTCCAAAACTTAAAATACCACAAAGTTTTTTGGGTTGCTCCCCCTTCTTTCTTTCTTGCTGAATGATTTTGTAAGTAACTTTTCATTAGTTTCCCACAGAAGGCGCCAACTATTGAGGTGTAAATATGAATGTAGCTATTGCATCATCGGATCCTCGCCGGAGAAGATTGATGGTCGGATCCTTGGATGTAAAGCTTCACCTCAAAGTCCCTGCAAGATAATAACACGTTAGGAGTAACGTCGGGTATATTTTTCAATAGAAAAACTCCGATGCCTAAGTTAGCAAAAATATAAAAGGGAAAGAAAATAATTTTGATGAAAGGAAAAGAGAGAACGGAAGGCTTAGGTAAATGCAAAGAAGAAGAGAAAGAATCCAACCCCTTTGGCTGCTGATTTCGTCTCCTTATATAGGGCTATTAAAAATTTAGTGAAATGACTTAGCATCGGCGAATAGGAATGATAGGATGCTCTGTCTTGGGACAATGTGCCAGCTACTTTTATTTAAGAGATATGACGTTCATCAAGTCTGCTATTGTTAGATTTTTTGGGATTTGACGGGAGATGGGACAGATGACTGAAACTTGTCAGGGCAGCGTTTCTTACTGTAGGGTCCTTGCTCATTAATCATTCTCATTTTTGGTGATCTCCAATGGCTAATGACGGGGTCAGGTTTTCTCGGGAGACTGACAAGATTCTGAAAGTGACAAGAGGTAGTAATCTGAAAAGAGACAGTTGGGAATTCTGAGAAGCGAGTAGCCAGGAATCTCTAGAGGTGTCAATCAAGAATTTTGGGTGATGGGCAATCAGGGTTCTCGAGAGATGTCAGTCAAAAATTTTGAGAGGCATGAGTCGGGGATCCTGGGTGGTGGGCAGTTAGGGTTCTTGAGAGGTGGGTGATTAGGTGACACTATTACGAGAATTGGGGACAATAGACATCTACCTGGGATGCCTCCATGTGTTATTCAAATTTTTACCCAAACAATAACCTTAGAGGAAGATATCAAAACTTTAAGAGAAAACTCATACCTTTTCTCCAAGGTATGATACATTTGTGTTTCACCTGCCAGATTTGATCTCTTTCTTCTTGAGGTTCTATTACTCGAATGTAGAACTCTTCATGTATCAAAGTGTTGGTTGTCTGGTATTTATACCTTTGCTTAGGGTATTGATACATTTAAGCTGGGTATCAAAACTCGGGCTTCTTGCTTCCTGTTTAAAACCTTTCTCAATCGAAATATAAGTGTATTATGTGTTCATAAAATTAACAATTAATAAAGTACAAGTGACTTCATTTTATCAACTCAAGTCTATTTAATAGATGAACACAATTTTTTATTACAAATCAAGCAAATCAATTAATCAAATAAATCATATAAAGTCATTATCAAAAATACTAGGTCATCAAGATATTTTTCTCGTACTCTCACATTCCACATATTTAGAGTCTACTAGAGAAAATGTAAACTTTTGTATCTTTCATTTGTTTTTGGAAAATATAAAAGTATTTATATTATTACAGTTTTAACTACCTTAAAAGATTATAATTATATTTTTTATAAAATGAAACTTGAGACTTTTTGTAGAAACAAGTTGAATCGATTATATGTTTGTTTTGCGTTTTCTTAAATTGTGATGGGTAATGATTTAAGAATAAGTATTTTAAGACTAAGAATGTTTGTTTAAAATAAATGTCATTTTGAAAATGATCATTTGATAAGAAAAAACGTTTTATAAATATGTATTGATTTTTATTTAAATGTTTGAGATTGGACTATAACAAATACTATAATAGCCTCACAGTTTTTTGATGTGTGTTCTAGAGACAAGGAATGCATATTAAGTTAATCATTCTTTCTTGATTACATGTAAGCTTTTTCTGCTTCATGTGCTTGGAGGTTTTGCTTACAGACAATCAATGCGAGATGATTTATGAGTTTATTCCTAGAAACTCTTTATGAGACCATATGAACCCATCCATGTTACATTATAGGCAATATTGAAGCCTTTACTTTTTAGCTTAAATGAGATGTGTCCTTATTTATACTATTCTTTCCAAGTTATTATCATTCAATTCTATATCCAAGACCTCTATAGGTTTGATAATCGATGTTTTAGATCCCACGTAAATCTTCTTGCTTAACTTTTCAAGTATTGTAGCTTACTCTATAACTTTCTTTTCATTGTAGAATTTCTTTTCCTAAGGTTGCTTGTAGATACAATACACAACCTTATAATACCAATTCCATTCTTGCTGTTGATTCTCCTATATGGAAAAATAGGAGTAGGCTTGCTGTTGATTCTCCTATATAATGCCAATTCCATTCTTGACTCAAAAATTTAATTTTAAATAGTAGATACCTCTACTACCTTTATAATCCTTATAAGTGGTTACCCCAGGATCTTTGAATAAGGCATATGTAAGTCTACCACTTGGAACTCAATCATGATAATCTTCTAGTGTGGCTTGTCTTCTATAGTAATCAGTAGGAAAACCTTTCTAAATAAGAGGATGCATGAGTCTCCAAACTTATGGAGATTTAAATATGTATTTTCTAATTTTATGCCATTGATTTTCAAAGAATCTAGAGTTCTTTTGAAAATGATATTCAACGAATTGTCAATATGGACTAGTATTCTGCCAATAGATTTTGTCCCCACTCTCAGCATTATAACTATGGCATCATTATACTGGTAGTGTATCCTCGCTTCATCTATGTTAGTAAATATAATAGGAACTAAGGTGGCCTTGGGCTTCTTCTCTATTTTAATGATCATGATGTGAAAGTTAACGAGGAAGTTAGGTAAGGAGAGCTTTTAGTAGTTCTTTCTACCATATTTAAGTTTTTTTTGCTAATATGGAGCCTTTAAAAATCACTATAGCTTTCTATCATTTGTCATGGTTTTAAATAGTGTCAGTCCCAACTTGATAGGAGGTAGCACATCCAAATATCCTGGTCCACTCCGCTATGGGTTAAGGAAATAAAGTTGTGCCTTGGCTGTCAGCTATAGCTTTTGGCCTAGTGTTAAACGCTTGATCCTTCTGTTTTAATTTTGTAAATAGTTATTAAGAAGCCTTACAGGCTTCTGATATATATTATAAGATTTAAAAAATATATTAAGAGTCTATAGTAGTTGTCACGTATGGATCCCATGAGTTAGGTGCATGACAAATTTTGTGATATCAAAGATTAAAGTTTTATAAAGAGATTTTGACATTGATTAAGTATGTTTCAAAAATAGTTTTATTGATTTCAAAAACGGATTTGAAAATGTTTAAGATATTATGATTTCCAATTGATTTTGAAAAAGTTCCCCAATAGACTAATATGAGTTGAGTCTTAGAAATGCATTACCACTATTTTAAAGTCATGTAAGGCTTGTAACAATGATTATCTACATTTTTTATCTCAGTAAGCTAATTTTCTAAGTCATCATCAATACAAAATTTTAAGTTAAGTTTAGATTAGGTTTATTATTGCCCATGTTCTATCTACCCAGGTAATCAGGAATAGTTTGGGTCTCATTATAGTTGTTCTAAACTGCAATTGTGAACTGGATATGGTATACTCAAAATGTTAATATGTCACACCCCGATCCTAGTCGGCCACGTGGCAACCGTCGTAAATTTCAGAAATACATCCTATTACTTAGAATGTACTCCTAGAACCCGCAAGGTATTAGTACCTGTTTTCAAACTCATTAACCAAAAATAACACAAAATATGGAAAATGAAAGATTTCTAATCGTATACTTATCAATCTCTGTATTTTTACAAAATACAACACATAATCCTCATGGTCAAGCCAAATACATAAAATGTCTTTGATAC
>JAVXUL010116905.1:0-17356 GCA_035590515.1 Trichilia minutiflora
ATCCCATATGTCAGTTTAATCGCTCACAGTTTCTTGTTATTATGATTTATTCTATCAGTTATATATTCATTATGTGCGTCTACTCATACGTAGTCAATATGTATATTAATAGAGGCTCAGGGAGATGGGGCCAGCCTTGTCTCCTGCCGGTCATATCCAAGGATTTCGGGATGTGACAGACAAGCCATTAGGTCGATGGATAATTTGGTATTCATTTCATATTGGGATAATAGTATTGTGAAAAGAATTATGGTAATTTTTTCTGAAGCAACTCATGAAATTTGTACTTACCATGCAGCTGGGAATGTCAAAACCAAATTCAATATACGAACCTGGGTGATAGACCCTTTTAAGCAAGGTTACTTCTTTATAGTAAAAGTATATCAAATAACTGAGTTCACTCGGTACATTGATAAATTGAGGATAATACACCCAAATGTTATTAATAATTTAGAACATAAAGTTGGGTTTTATAGGTGGACTAAAACAGATTTATCATCACGAAGATATGACATGATGAACATCAACATTACTGAAAGTACTAACTCATTGTTAAGACATGTACGTCATCTTCCTATTACTTCGTTGGTTGAGTGTATAAGATGCAGGTTACAATCAAGATTTTATAAACAAAGAGGGGCAACCAATGTGAAAAAGTAGTACTTAACTGATAAGGCACAAGTAATTGTTAATAAACAGATTGAAATGTCCCAAGTATATCATGTGGTTCTAATATCTAAGTTTGAGTTTTTGGTAAAAATTAAAGAAACAAAGGAGTTTGTACATCTTGAAGCAAGGACATATAGTAGACAATTTGATTTATAGTAACTATCGTATGCATATGCCTTTACAGCATGCACACATATAAGATACGAACACAATTAATAATGCTCAAAGCATTATAGTACCGAATCACTTTTGTTAGCATATGCAGAATGTATTTATCCAATAAAGTATGAGACAAAATGGGTTATGCCAATTGAAGTGAATTAAGTAGTTATTAAAGTGCCTCGAGTAAGAGCTCCTTCTCGTTGGAGAAAACTATTGTTAGCGTATGCCCTAAAAACCATTCATGTTGTCAGTTTTAAGACTATTGATCTTGTATGAATTTTTATATATTAATAAAAGAAGTAGTTCTTTATTTATATGTATTGACTGCTTCCTTTATTTTTCATGCAAATGAACGAAGAATAGTATATAAATTATCTAGATAATTTTATTTAATTATTAAATAAATTATCAAATATGTTTCTTACGTATGTGATATTGAATGGACAACTATATCACATAGTAGGCATACTAGATGCCATCTAATGATATTATATGATAATATATGTAAGCTGACAATATGAGTATTATCATAAGGATATTAGTGCGAATTTATAGTTGATAAACTATTTATCAAATAGGATCGTATATCGATGAATCACATGATATGCATGTAATCAATAATTTGTCGATATATTATAATAGTGTACGATGTAATCCTTTGACTTGAGACGTCTAGAATCAGACTTTGTATGGATGGATATATTTCATATGGTGTATACGTGCAGGGCTAATCACACCTTGTATAAGAAGCTGGTTTGGGTATGCTTTGATCATATAGATAATCGGTTGACAGTGAAGATGGGATCCGTTAGCTCGACACTTTGGACTGAGAATTATTGTTGTCTCTGTTCGAGTTGAGTTCCTAATCGAATGTCGATATGATATCTTGATTATAAGTTGATTGCATAATATTGACATATGATCAATGATTCGAAGGAGTATTAAGATTAGGGTTTTGACAGTCCATAAACCCCTATCTCGATCAGGATAAGATGACGAAAGGATATTACTCACACATTACGTGCAATCAAGGAAAGATTTTATAAAGATATTTTTTCATCATGACTTAAAGACTATGTCGCATTGCTAGATACTAACCATAGTCGATGAGCACTTGAAATATTCGAAGTCAAAATGTTCGGCATATGTTTATGACTAAGTCACTGTGAATCTTCATAGTCTACCAAGATCCTTTAACGCTTCTTCACATGAGAGAGAGATAAAATATTATCGGAAGAGGGCTAGCACCCTCATGATAATATAGAAATAGGTCAAAATCAATACACATAATGATTATACGTATTGTATATTCTTTAAAGTGTTATAGAAATGATATATTGATATCATAAGATTATTTAATATAAATAACTTGTCAAATTTGATAATAATGATTATCAAATATGTTAAAATATGATTTTAAGGTAAAATGGTAAAAATTAAATGAAATAGTTTCATTTAATGCAAAATAACTATTTTGCCCCTAATATGATACATGTATGTTTACATATTTAAATTTATTGTAAATTACATATTTAAATTTGATAATTTTGATTATCAAACATATTAAAATATGGTTTAAATATAAAATGATAAAATCTAAATTAAAGTATTTAATTTAGATAAAAATGATCATTTTACCCTTATGTATAATAGTGATCAAGGGCATTATTGTAATTGTACAAAATTTATAGATTTTGATTAAATCCATCATATTAATTAATTAGTTAATTAATATGTAAATTATCTATTGTATTTAAGTATTAAATAATTAGATAAAATTTGTTTTATATTAATGATTAATATTAAAACAAATGTTGAATTTTGATTGGATTTTAGTTTTGATGTTGTGTTTAATGCCCATTGGTCCACTTGTGAAGTTGCACACATGTAACATAAGGGAGTTTGTATCACATTAATTCCATTTGTTTAATATATTTATGTGACAAAGATTGATTAAATTAAATTAAAAAAAATAAAAATATATAATTAACAAAATTTGACAAAAATGCTCTCTTTCTCCTTGAGTTCGGCCAGCCATGAGAGAAGCTTGAGAATGTTGTAAAGTGGAGAGGAATCATCCCTTTTGATTCTGATATTCATCAAAAGAAGAAAGCATTCAACTTAAGCATTAAAAACCCTAAAGTTAGCATCTTCAATTTCCCTTAATTTCCATGCTTTCTAGCCTTATGGATGATTTAGGACATAGAACCTTCACAAAAATCTCTTAAAATGTCAGTCGAGTTTAAAAATATACCTGAATATTCTAAATCTTAATACTAACACCATCATACAACTTGTTGCACTAAAATCAAGTTCACCTAAAATTGAAGAGTAGGGGGTGAGTATACGGGAGTATACTCCGTCAGTGGATAAAAATATAAAAACATAATATCCGATAGTATTTCTTAAACTACATCTTTAACATCATATATATATATATATATCACTCAAAATAATTGATTTAAAATAGAAAACTTAGATGAGTATAAAATTATTGAGCTGGTTCCCTTTCCCGACGATTACTTAGGCTAAGAGTAATCTCGAGCCGTTAGTTGGTTTTCTATGAAAAAGAAATTCATGAATAAAAGAAACCTTTATTTATTAAAATATAAAGTATACATACAAATATCTATAAAACAGTGTCTACCACTGACGTTAACCTCGAGTAGTCACGTGATACCTTACGTGATTGTCCTCTCCTTTTCACCTGGTAGGTCACTCTACCACCAACGGGATCATCATCCCCTTTATATCGGCCCCAACGGTGTACTACTCACCCGAACGACCTCTTATAGGTCCCCATCCAGGTTACTTATCCATGTAAGTACAGTGGCCTCTTCGGCCATATAATCAATTTCAATACATAAAAACCTGGCCCACAGGCCAAACATCACAATCATATCAACTCGAATAATCATCATTTTAATCATATAACTATACCATAAAACATTTACATTATCACATAAAATCATATTTGGTTTCAAGCCATCAATATACATAAAAATCAAAATGAATAATATATCAAATTATAAAATACTTTTCCTATGAAAATTTTACCACAAACAAGGGGCCCTCTCGGCTACCACACAAAACCAATTACTCCGCCTTCACATAAAAATATATACTATCCTCTAACGTCCTAAAACATTTAAAAATATAAATTTTTTCAAGGATTATTCAAATATATATAACTAAATAAATGAATAGATAATTAAGATAGAAAAACATCCACTCACTGTGCTAACTAGAAAGTGCCGAACCAAACCCAAATTAATGAGAGCTAATTGGTCGCTCCCTCGAAATCTAAACATAATGATAATAACGTAAAATTAATATTTCATTTATAAAATCACCACTATCATTTCTAAATATAATTATACATGTCATAAAGAAATTATATCATCAAACATATAAAATTATGTAAACTTGACATCTTATGTAACCATACATATCATAAAGAAATGCCATGTCCAAGGAAAATCATAGGAAGAAATCCAATGATAATATTCCAACATTTCAATAAAATAGATAACTAAATTGCAACCACCATAAATCATTTCAACTCAAATGAAAAACTATAGAAAAACTATTTAAAAAATATCAAAGTTTTATAGACATTTACAGTGAACAATTTAAGAAAAAAGCTAAAACAAAATGAAATGCAATATCAACAAGAATAATCTTTAAATCATCAGCATCAAAAGCCAATGCTAATAAACTGGATAAAAGGACTCCTCATTGTTCAAAAGCGAGCTTACATCAATGAAAACCACTACAGATTGACAACGTAAGAAACCACCATTACAAGTGTACCTTTCCGACATCAAACTGGGCATAGACTCAACTGAGCTAGAAGCCTAAAAATAATAATCCAGAAATTGCTGGAAAACAACTTATATGAGGCATTAAAGTACAAGGTATCCATCACAAACACCAAATTACTCGAGCACCAATAATATAATAATCACCATGAAAATTGGAACCTATATTGAAATAAAAAAGTTCCCAGATTCTCAATATCCAACCATAAATTATGCAAACCCATATAACAAAACAAATCCCAGGTTATTCCAGCTCATTTACCTACAATGCCTTCTGTTTGCAAGTAAGAATTTCAGATTTAAATTACAGCCCTCATCCAATGATTCTCATCAATCAACCAATTTCTGTTAAGGGCAACTGAAAGCGAAAAACATTCTCACAGCAACTACATAATTATTTATTTATTTACGAATCAAAACAACACAACCTTCAATCTAAAATAAGCCAAGCAATAGAAGCAACAGTAACATAAACCCACGTCTACAACATTTTTAGTTTATCGTTAACTCATATAAGAACAAAACACCAAATACTAAAAAAAATAATCATCAAGTTCACACAACTTAAATTATATAAACCAATAATAAACTCACTAAAGGATTAAAATTAACCTTGAAAAGCTTCAACTCGGTTCAAATTCAAAAAACTCCCAAATCATAAACAGTATCCATCACCCTTCCTTATGCTTTTTGGCTTGATTTCTTTATCCAATCAACAAAATAAAAAGTGTATAATGTAGAGGAAGAGGATTAGAATTGATTTGTTAAAAAAAAACGGTGGATTAAACGGTGAAAAATGAAGAAAATTGGAGAAAATAAAGGGAAAGAATTTGGGTGTGAGAGAAATCTGGTTTCTTCTGTCCAGGAGCTGAAAATTAATTTCTCTTGGATCTCGTTTGATATGTCCAATTCTACTTGGATTTCTTTCTATTTATTCGTATATAATTCTAGTTTACTATAAAAAAAAAAATGGGTTGTAAATCGGATATCCCGATCAAAAGAAATTTAATTTTAAAGCTTAGGTGCTCAATTAAAAACTTAAGTAAAAATTTTTCAAACTCATCCAAAATCAATCAAATTTCATTTAAACTTATACAAATTACTTAATAATAATAAAACAAAGCAATTTAATTATTTTTAATACCCGAACAAATATCTGTCAAAAATGACAAAATGCTTCTTAAGAGCAAAAATGATGAAAATACCCTCTCTTTTTTTAAATATAGGGTGTAACATAATAAGTAGAGAATCCGATATTGAAGTAAAAGATTTAGTTGATAAATAGTTAAATTTGGATAAGTTTCATTTTAAGTAACTATTGAATACTTGATATTCAAAATTAAATTTTTATTAATCGAAATGAGCAATTAATTAATCGATTTTTGTTACTTAAAGAGGATTCAGAGATAGTCAAATAGAAAGAAATCAAAGTAAAAATCAGATAAAATTAAATTACATTTTTTCCCTTATTTAAAATTTTTTTCTTTAATTTATCCAAGAGCATTTTGGTAAATGTTTTGTCTTTTATAAATAACCCAAATTAGGGGGGCAGTGTGATCGTTTATCTTCTTCTCTAGCCTTTTGTATCCCGTTTCTCCCTTTCCTCTTGGCATTTTAACATTTACTTTCCTGATTTCTTCATTTTTAATTAATTAAACTTTAATTTTTTATCAAAAATCACCATAAATCAATCTCTGGTACATCCTACAAATTTTATTTTGTTAATTTAGCCAATAAATCAAAAGAGTCAAAATTGAGGGTTTATGCTTAAATTAGAAATTTTCAAAATTAAGGTCAATTAAAGCTTCCTAAGATTTCTAGCGATCAATTAGTAAGATTTTCCTTCCGATTAGCTCTTTAATTTTGCATAGTTATGAATTTGAATTTTTATATAACTATTCATCTAAAATTTATGTGTTAATTGAAAAAATTTGACTTTAATTACGTTATTATGAGATAAAATAGATATATGTGTATATAAATTATCGAAATTGTAAATTTGAGAATTTGGGTATAATAAACAATGAATAAGGTTACTGCATCTACTAGTCTTTTACTATTTACTTAAAAAATTTTGTTCAGTTATGACAAATTAGATTGAAATTCAATATATATAAATTAGAATGAATAAAATGAATATAAGATTATAAGGAATCAGATTGAATCAAGCGTAAAACCTATAAAATATTAATTTGGATACCAAATTAAATTGAATCATCAAAATGGATATAGATATTAAATTTAGATATGGTCATGTGATTAAATTGATGAGAATTGGAGAAGTGGTCAAAAAATGATATTATTCAATGAATAGGTTATGTCAAATAAAGACATCGGGTTATATTCGATAAACACTGCATATAAGCTTATATTATTTATAAATAGAGTTTAGAATTATTATATATGTTATTATTCATATAATTAGGCTCGAATACAAAAAGAAAGGAGTATAAATAATGCGAGGGATTATACAGAGTATATACCCCTTTTAAGAGTGAGTGAACCTTTTTAATTGTTTTTAATTTTATTTAAATTATTTTATAAAATTTAAATGTTTTTAATGTGTTAGGAAATAGAAATGCATGTTATATTCCATTTTTATGAATACATAAAATGTTATATGGTTGATATGATTGTTATTGAGATTTACTACATGTTCACAAATGTATACATATTGATAGATGTTTTTTTGAACGATGATGATGACTTGTAAATGAATATTTATGATAGTGTTTTCATAAATGAATATTAGTTTCATTATATGTATGACATTTATGGATTTCATTTGAAAAGGATATTTTGGATTTGATGATGGTTTTATATAGTTATTTGGTTGAAGAGGTTGAATCTATAGCTATAAAGTTAGTAGTTTAGAGTGTATTTAGATAGAGGTTGCCTAGATATGTGAGCACCGTGCCTAAAATATAGTAGTTATTTTACATAATACTTTTAGGTATACATGTGTATAATTGGTAGATCATCGATACATCATTAAGGTTTAATAATTATTTGGACATTTTATTTAGTTAAGATTGAATTTTAAAGACGTAAATTTAGGGACCTGAATGAAATTTTAGATATTTCAAGTAGACTCGACTTATATTTTTTAAAATAGGAGTGCATAAAGCTAAGGTATCGATACATTCTTGTGACTAAGGGAAGTATTAATATATAAAGACTAAGTATTGATACCCTTTCACGTATCTGTGAGCCCCATGTCTAAATTCTAAGAGCACAACGATAATTTTATATTTTTATTGTACATATAATTTTGCTCGTATTATTCCTAGTTGACACACCATCGTGACTCTATAATTATTTTGAGGATTTAAGATGGTTAATATAGAGTTTTGGGGTCGTAAACACAAGGACCTCAATGTAATTAAATATTTATTTTATTTTGAGTGGGATCCCAATGATATTTTTCAAATTTAAGGAGGATTCAAATGAAATTTTCTATTTTAACGGGTTCAGTTGATCGAATTAGGTGATTAGTTCGATCGATATTTTGAGGACTCCCTAGAAAATTTATGACTTTGGATTTGTTCGACCGAATAGGAGATTCGTTCGATCGAAGTGGTCAAATCGTTCAAACGAGTTAGGATTCGTTCGAACAGTAAAATAGAGGTCCCCTAACTTTCGAGGCATCGAAGGATTCATTCAAAGGACCCTTGATTCGTTTGATCAAAGCCAGTAGTTCGTTCAAACAAACTCTCAATTCATTCAATCAAACCATGCGAAATAATGATTTTTGCCCTCTTCTAGAAGCTTCTCCTTTATATTTCTTAAGCACAAAATGATAATTTCGTCCTTTTTCTGTAAATAGTGGTCTGAACCCCCATTTTTCATGTTTGGTTCTTCCTTTCTTTCTCCTCTTCTCTCTCTCTCTCTCTCTCTCTCTCTCTCTCTCTCTCTCTCTCTCTCACGGTCTCTCCTTAGATACCACCCAAAATTTTCCTATATTTTTTATTTTTCACTAAATCCTCACCACATTTCTCATTTTTAACTTCCTAGAAGCGTCAATTTGACGGTAGAAGCTCAGAAAACGAATTTGGGAAGTTAGGGTTTCGAAAGTCAAATTGTTTTTTTTTTTACTTCGGAGCAGAATCGAAGCAAGCCAACGATACCATGAAATAAATAGCATCATTTCTAACACGTATGTACCTTTCATTTTTTATTTTATCAATTTTTGGGCATATGGATTTTATTGTTCATCCGAAGGGTTTTCATCATTTTTATCACATGCATTTGGGTTTTTACGCGTTAGCTAGGTTATAGTAAGGTTGGGTAAATCGTCAGGTAGCTAAAAATGAGAATTTGAAAATTTTGGTTATGTGTGAACAATAATCGGGTTACTGTTTCGATGATCAAGTAGGGTCTACTTATCGAAATCATGAAACCGAGTTGAATTTTGCTAGTTTAGCTACAATGTGAGTTCGTAGTGATAGAGAATTGATAATTGAATAAATATCAAGGATTTAGTCGATTACGCATATTTACCCATTTTAGAACCCGAGCTAGTATACATTGTACGCATACGAGTCTCATATATAAAATAGAATAGAGTATTGATATGTTTTGAATATATGTGTTTAGGCGATGATACGCAAGCAAGGATCCCGCGTGAGGTGCCAAAAAACGAGGGGAATTAGGGAGTGTATACCCTTCCTAAACAGTGAGTGAACTCTTTATGTTTTCATAATTTTAATAGAATCTAGTTTTATATCTAAAATGATATTCAAAGGTTTAATAAGTGATTATGCTTATTACTCCTATTCTATATGAATGTTTATATATGTTTTCATTATGGTTTTGAAATGAAATATGATTTGCATGGTGGATCTGATTTGTATAGCATATATGTTTTATATGAATGACGACCATTGGCTAATTCATGAGATGTTTATACCTTATTGGTGATTATTATAAGCCATATGGATTTTGATTTATGTATATGATCGCATATCGGTGATGACAACCGTGAGGGCTGGGACTGTTTATTGTAGCTACAGGATATGGTAGCCTAAGGTCGATCTGATAGAGAGGTCGCCTAGGTGAGTGGAGACTTCACAGGTGGGGGTGATGTATGGTGTTATATTATTGTATTGGAGTTGAGATTTGCTCACCTGTGAGTCTCGTGGGGATAGTCACGGTTATCACCATATGACTACTCGAGGCGAACGTCAATGGTAGACCTATTTTTGACTAAACCATGCATTGTTTTATTACTTACATTCAAAAATAAATTTTTATAAAAATAGCATTATTTTTATCTGCGTATAAAACTCATTGACGGTCTCAGGATGCTCAGGACTAGGGTGATCTCCGAAAAAGGCTGCCAACCCAATAATTTTCGTTATACATTTCAAAGTTTTAAAACTAAATCAAATATTTTAAATCCGATTTTTTTATAATGTTTGCTAGCTATGCTTTCCTCTCTATTTTAAAATGAATGTAGTCTATCTTAATACTTAGTTCACTCACGGAGTATACTCAACACCCACCCCCCTTACTTTCCAATTTCTGGTCTAACTTGTTAGTAATACGCTCGCTGGTGGTGATTCTTCAAGGTTTATAAGGATTCTCAGGTATTCCTAAAAATTGATTCACCTAGTAGGGATTCTAGTCCACTGGAAATGTAATTTATTTTAAACTTGTTTTTATTTTCTATGTATTAGAAATAGATTTGTAAACCATTTTTAATTCTATACCTATCTATTTGAAATTTTTATATATTCAAATACCTTGATAAATGATTTATGGAATGGTCGAAATACTTATATAGAAGTGTTTGTGGTTTATTGATTTATCCTGAGAAGTTCGAGGTGATGAGGATGGACTTTTAGAAGTGTTTTAAATGTGTAAATTTCGAAATAGATTTTTTAAAGGCCTTACAAGTTCTCAGGATATATTATGGATGATTGAATACATCTTGGGAGTCTGTGACGGTTGTCACTTGTGAGACTCATGGGTTGGGGCATGACAGTATCAATGCAATATATCTGGACAAAGACAAATATTAAATATAAGAGTATCTATATTTTCAGGGAAGGTACCGATACTCGTGAGTTCAAATTAAATGTAACAATACTTTAAAGAGACAGTATCGATACTTTTCTACAAAAATATGCAATACTACAAGAAAGGTAAAGACAGAGTTTAACATAAAGAAGTATTGATACTTTTGAAGAAAGTATCAATACTCATAGCTGAACGAATTGATACATTAAAGAAAAATCTCGATACCTACAGTCAAAATATCAATACTTTTGGTCACAGTATCGATACTTACTTATGTAAAGTGCATTACGGTTGAAGCAAAAATGAACTAGAGCATGATTAAGTACCGTTACTTACAGGAAAAGTATTGATATTTTCTACAGATTTTTATGTTTTGACAATGATCTGATAATGGGAAACGAAATATCTACCCTATGAAAAGCCTACTTTATTCATTTCTAGAATTTTCTTCCTTCAATCTAGCAAGAACACATTGATAATTTTACAAAGCATACTATAAAAAGAGGACTCAATGCAGAAATCATTCATTTCATCATCATCTTCATCTCTCTTAAACTTTCTCATCTCTCTCTATTCTCTCTTTACAATATAACAAAATCACCATCATTTTTCATGGATTTCACCGATTAAACTTCATTTTTTACCCAAAATCAAATCCCAACAATGCTTTAATCTAAATTTGACTTGTATTCGTAAATTCAAACAAGATGCAAGCTTGGGAGTTCATTCAGAGCTATAATTACTCGTGTTTCACCCAATCAACTAGGAGTTTGGCTTTTTAAATAGCTTTTGAAAGCTAGGTGATTAGTGATTTTATCATTCATCCTTTGATTAAGCCTTTGTTTAGTTTCGAGCAATTTCGTTGGTATTTTTATATTTTTCTTGTTGTTTGTGTCCAGGTATTAGTTTTTATCAAATCACCAAGAAATGATTCATTTTGCTTGAATTTTTCCAAAAAAATGAATCCAGTTGCAGCGGGAAGAAATTTTTTTTACTACAATGAGTTTTTCAGAGGCTTTCGCTGCAGCAAGAATTATTTTTGTTCGTTGCAATGCCAATTAGCGGAAGTGTCATCTTTAGAGCCCTAATTTGCTTACTATTTAAGGAACTTTTCTTAGGATTCGTGAGGGAAGGAGAACCCAGAGGATTCCAAAAGATTTCAGACCATCTTTCAAAGATCAAATTTGAGGAGATTAAAGAAGAAGAAGATTACAAGACAAGCACTTCTTCAACTTCTCAAAGTTTGGTTTTCTTTGTTCTTTAGTATTTGATCTTATTGTTACACATTGAACATGTTCTGGATAATGTTTGGTACTGAATCACTTATCATGGTTGGCTAAATTTCTTTGTGCTTAAGGGTGTAATGAAACCTTAGTGTACCTGTTTTGAGCTTATTTACTATTATAGAAATGTATTTACTTATTTTTGCTCCTTGTTTTAATGTTTTGTTTAACTGACCATTAGACTAATTATAATGTTACATGGAACTGGACTTGGAAAAGGGAGTTTTATGTAAAAGATTAAGGAAGCGCAACCTAGATAATAATTTATTGGAATACAGTTATTCACTAGTAACATATTTAGGGTTTGTACTTAATGACTACACGATTAACTCAAGTTAAATAGGAATATTATCTTGGGTAGTGATGTATAGGGTTTTATTAAGATTCGGAAGATGAAATAAAATCAACATTCACCCTAGTTAATAGGTAAATATATAGAAATGATCGTAAATTAGCGTTGACATAGGAAACTTTGGTGTAGTTATTAGGGGTGTGCAAAAGATCCGATTATTTTGGGTACTGATCCAGATTCGAAAATTCGGTACCCGAAAAATCGAATCCCAAATTAATTAGGACCGGATCTGATTTTAATTAGGGGTGGGCGTTTGCGGTTTGAATCGATTTGAGGTAAAATTTTAAATCGATCCAAACATTGCGGTTTGAATTTTATGCAATCCAAGTCAATCTGACAATATGTCACAAACCGCAATCGATCCAAACCGCATTATACGATTTGGATCGGTTTGAGTTCGCGGTTTGAGCTTTAAACTTAAATTAAAATAATTTATTAATTTGGATTGAGTCAAAAAATAAAATTTTAAACTTTAGTTTGCTTTCTAACTTAATTTTAAAATGATAAACCCATTAGTTAATCATAAAATGTTAAAAAAATAATTAATGTAGTATTTTATCATACAAAATTAATATTATTATACAATAATATTAAGTATATTTAATATTTATTTAAGTGGTTTGGTTTGGTGGTTTGCGGTTTGGAATTAATCCAATCCATAACCCAAACCGCTAATAGCGGTTTATAAAATTTCAATTCAGAGATCAATCTAATATAGATTCAAACCAATCCAAACCAATCCAATTAAGCGGTTTGGATCGGTTTGGAGTGGATCGGTTTAAATTTGTCCACCCCTAGTTTTAATATCCAGATCCAATTTTCAATCGGACCGGATCCGGTCCTAAGCTACCGGGTACCGAATTATATTAGATACCCGAATTTTAACATTCATAACCCTAATTTCCTCTTTTGGCTTCATTTCTTCTACGGACTCTCACTTCTCATTTTCTTTTCATTTTCTCACTCTCACTTCTCACTTCTCATTCCTCAATCAAGCTCAATCTCTAAGGTAGATCTTTTCTTGGTTTTTGGCTGTAGATATCTTCTCACTTCTCAGTCCTCATTCGATCGACAGGAGCTTTCAAGACAGACGGGATCTCAAACGAAGCTGATAGTTAGAGCTGCTAGCTTTCCAGAGAATCTACCTCTCTCACTGCAAATTTTCCCCCTTCTTCCTCCTTCCCCCTGCCTCGACCTTTGCTTCAAGTTTCGGATCAATGGAACTGCTTCTGTGTTTTTTCCCTTCCCCGGATTTTTAAGTCATTTTAGAAAATCAGTCGCATCCTCGATTGTCGTCTTCAACTGTCATTCTATCGACTATAATTGAATCATTTGAGAAATCCAATTTTGATTTTGATTTTCTAGAGTATACAATATTATCATTGGTGGAATAGAACGAGTAGATATCACCAATGAATGGAATAGAACGAGTAGATATCTGTCTTTGTGAATCAAACATGGAGATGAATGAGATAAAACTATCTGTTATATATCCAACAGAACTCTTGCACGTGAATCAAACATGGAGATGAATGAGATAAAATTACAAATTTAAGTTTAACTAATTTCTGTCTTCAATCCAACTATGAATAATAATAATAATAGAATGAAAAAGTAAAAAGGGGTAGACCAATGGAGTTTTTTGAATTTCTTTTTAGATAAAGTGTCATCTAAAGTGAATGTTTGTATTGACGGATATAAATCATTTCAATCATTACAACCACGCTCCTCCAAATTCAATCATACCTATTAAATCTTATTATATTTGCAATAGTATAAAATCTATATGATTCTGTTATTTATTTTTCATATTCATTTGAATTATTAATTCTTATTATAATTTGTTAGCCTTAAAATTAATTAAATCTTTTGTTATAGAAAATTAAAAAGAAAAGGTATGATGATAGTATGGATTATCTAATCAATAAAAGAATTAGGCCATAATAAAATATATATGTATGTCTCTAACCATTCTGGCTTAAGAATAGTTAATCCAACTTCAAAAACTTGTCAACTTATGTAGAATTATAATATATATGGAGATTTCAAATCTTAATTAATAACCTTTTCATTTGTATTTGTCAGTCTAATAGTTTATACACAAAATTTTATATAAAAAATTTGTATTCATAACATTTCTGAAAAATATAATAATAAAAAAATAAAAGGGGAGTATATATTAAAATATTACCAGCAAAATTCTTGTATATATTAACACATTGTCTATTGTCTTAATTTCACATAACTTTTTAAGTAAATGCAAAATAATTTTATTTAAATAATAAGATAATTTTTTTTATATATGAAAAATTTTAATTTATTAAATTAAAAATAAATATCAATAGAATATATTGTTATATTTAAAAAAATAATTTAAATAAAATTTATAATTTAATCTCTTTGATATTTTAATAAAATAACATCTTTTATATTCAAATTTAAGATTTTTTAGAAATTCAGATAATTATCATCAGCCTATCAACTTAAGCACTTTGAGAGGTTAGTAAGTTAGAACCGATATGATTACCGTAATAGTTTTTATTAAATGATCTGGTGGAAGGGCTGGAAAGGAATGGGATAATTGGGTAATTGGTTAAGAGTCTAATTCTAAATCCTGAATTTTAATTCATCATTTATTGAAATCTTGAATCTTACCAAGCCAAGCAACCTTCTCAGAAGCCCTTTCCCCACAAGCAAAAGCAAAACCCATTACAAGCTACACATCCTGGAATCGATACCCATCATAGATTTAAACGCTGACCAACCAATTTTCTGGCCACAAACCACTGCCTCCATGTCCAGCCGTCGCCACTCATCATCGGCTCCGATTCTAACTCTACCAATCTTAATAATAATCATACCCATCATCGTATTAATTCTCTTGTTCATAGTAATCCCTCCATTTCTAGCTATCACATCTCAAATTTTCCGACCTCATGACAACAACACTGTCAAGAAAAGCTGGGATTCCCTTAGTATCTTCCTAGTTTTGTTTGCAATTTTTTGTGGGATACTTGCTAGGAGAAACGACGACGAATCCAATAGTGGTACTAACTCTGACAATGTTTCTAATATTTTGGATAGTATAGAGAAGAGCAGACAACCATTTTCACATCATCAATTGTTTGATCCTCCGTTAACGTCGACGCCGGCTAGAGGTACAGGCCGGTTAAGGAGGAGCAGTAGCTCGTACCCAGATCTGAGGCAAGATGTTTTGTGGGAAACTGGAGATGATCGATTCCGATTCTTTGATGATTTCGACATACAACACAAATATTATCCCCATGCTGCTGCTGCACATGAATTGGATAATAATTATGCTCATCAGCTCGGAAGAACAAGGAGTGATTTTGAAGGATATTCTCAAGTGAAAGTGATACCTGTTGATACGTTGGTATTTCGTTCCTCTCCCGCTCCACCACCCAAGTCGCCGACGCCGACGCCACCTCCACCACCACCTCCTCCTCCACCGGCAGTTCGTCGTAAATTTCGCGGAACATATCAAACTGATGGATTTAAAGAGAGGAAGGTTGAGAGTGATGTTAAAAGTAAGAAAGTTCAATCGTCGAAGCCACCACCATCGCGTCAGCCACCACCTCCTCCTCCTCCTCCTCCACCTCCACATGTACAAACTGGGAGTAGATCAGAACAGAAGTACGCTAACATGGAACGCAGAAAGAGCAACGCAACAAAGGAAATAAAGATGGTTTTCGCTTCTTTGTATAATCAAGGAAAGAGAATAAAGAAAACACGCAAAACTCAGAATAATAACATGTACGACTACGATAAATTCGTTCATTCGACACCCGGATATTCCACAATGCCGCCGCCGCCACCTCCTCCTCCTCGTCCACCATCTGTATTTCACAATTTGTTCAAAAAGAACCGCAAAAGTAAAAAAGTTCATGATGTCGTCCCTCCTCCGCCTCCTCCTCCACCAGCACCACCCCGTTTATCAAAGAGAAAGAGCCACGTACCATCACCAACTCCTCCTCCTCTTCCTCCTCCTCCTGTGCCACCAACACCACCCGGTCGAAATAACCGTAAGCCACCGTTGCCCACAAGTACAAGAGCTAATAATAACATATTGTACGATGAGAATGTGAATAGCAGCAATCAGTCTCCGTTAATTCCTCGGCCTCCACCTCCGCCTCCTTTTGAAATGGCAGAGTTTAAATCTGTGGTACATGGGGATTTCGTTAGTATACACAGCAGCCATAGCTCTCGATGCAGCTCTCCTGAGTTGGGGAAGGTTGATGGCGATGGTGATGACGACGACGATGCTATATCAACTAAAGAGAAGGCTAACGTAGTGAACGGTGGAGATGGAATTGGGTCAAAAGTGTTCTGTCCAAGTCCTGATGTTAACGTGAAGGCTGATACCTTCATTGCGAAGCTGAGGGATGAATGGAGGCTTGAAAGGATTAATTCCATTTAGAGAGAAAAAGAAGTTATGAGCCCAGTTGTCCTAAATCATTCATTACAAAGTTTCATTTGCTCTGATTTCCATCGCAATTGCATACCCTTTTATCACCCAGGTATGCATTTGCAGAAGTTCATAAGATTTTTTTTTTTCATGATCCAAGATTTTATTTGAACAAGGATCAAATTTATGATTAATGCTTTATAAAAAATAAAAAAAAAAAAATTCTTTTTAATTTTTAAAAGAAGCTAGGCACTGATAATGGTCACACATTATAACAGGAATCATATATCATATGATTCTGTGCAAGGGCTCTCAATGAGGTTTTTATTTATCTAAAGAGCATGTATGTATTGGCTGTTATTTGAAGTAATTAGGCTCTAATAGTGTTTTTTTTGTTCATATATTGGAGCCTTTTATTAAGTGAGATTGTGAGTGACATTATACAAATATGTATTGTAATGACATGTAGGCTTTGAGAGTGCTTTTGTTTTTTTAAAGCATACTCTTGGAGTTCCTCTGCATCTGCAGCACTATGTCTATGTGAGTTTGGTTTGCAATATAACAGTTTATAATACTATCCCAGTTTGTAATAGATCAAATATTAGTTGCTTTTCATCACATC
>JAVXUL010116926.1:0-17353 GCA_035590515.1 Trichilia minutiflora
TTATTATTATTATTATTATTATTATTATTATTATTATTATTATTATTATTATTATTATTATTATTATTATTATTACTGTATACAGGAGATTGAAGTATACGTTAATAATTATATAAAGAGAGCTTTATAGGGATGGCTTAATGGTAAAAATTTAATGTGATGATTATTTAGTGTCTGTTCCGAATTTGAGTCATTAGGATTCTCTTTATTAAAACGCATAGAAGGTTGAATTTTAATTTACTTGATCAAAGATAAATATTTAGTATCCATCATATTCAAAGAGACAGTTGAAGTAAAACTCAAAGTTCAACCTTCTATGCGTTTATAAAGCATACTTTAATATATTTATTTATAAACGATTTGTAAATATCATTCCTAAACATTTTTATTGACACAATAAATCTCTATTAATGTGAGATGCACCTAGTAAGTAAAAGTTCATTTTTTATCTTTAATTATTTTAAATTCATAAAAAAAAAAAAGTTCCCTATTATACTTAAACAAGAATCTTATAATGAATAATATTTAATTTTAAATTCAGTAAGCCTAAAATAATTGGTTTCTCGAATTCAATAAAAAAAAGAGATAACAATAAATGCAAATTTAAATAATTTTGAATAATATATTATTGTTATACATGATATCTTAATATAGATACATTAAAAGTAGTAATTTAACATATCACACTCTTGTAAATAATTTGATAGTTTTAATTATAATTAAAAATATTTATTTTTAGTTAATAAATATTTTATCTAATTATTTATATATTAAAAAAGATATTCTTTTAATTAAAATTAAATAAATATGTTCATAGTTTTATATTTTAGTATTAAGTAAAATATTTAAGTTAATATTATTCAAATATAATTTTAATTTTTTTTATGTTAAGTTAAAAATAAAAAGAGACCTTTGAGTTATATAAATAACAAAAAATTTAATCATATTTAATATATAACTAAATAAAATAGATAAATGCATTGCATCATTTTTTATAGTATTAGCACATTAATATATATTAAGAATGTATTTAGTATAAAATTTCCCAAAAAAATAAAAAATTAATAAGTAGAATTTCTTAGAGTATAGTTTCTGATAAAAAAAATATTGGTTTTTTAGTTGTGGTAAATAATTAATAATAAAATGTATGTAATTATTTTAATAGATAATTTTTAAAAATTATATTATATTATATATATATTTTTTTAAGTCTTAGTAAGAGAGTTTATTTAGCTCATTTGAATAAGAATATGTGTGAGTCCCGCTACAGCAAGAAAATAATTCTTGCTGCAGCGAGTTTTCCAGCAAGCTCTACTACAGTAAAAATTAAATTTTTTCGCTGCAACAGGTTTTCCAGAACCTCTTGCTGCAGCGAGAATTTTTCTCCCGCTGCAACGCCGATTCTTTGAAATGCTTCCCTAGAGCCATATTAAAAAAATCCATTTTTTCCTTTTTTCTTATTCTCTCCCTCACACTCTCATGTACTCTCCACCTCCATAACATCCCGGTCTGATGAGGACAGGAAGTGATCCTGGGACTGAGGGAGCCTGAATAAAGAGAGGCTTCTAGTAGACTTTTAGGATGGCAGGGATGAACCGAATCCCACATCGGAATGGAAGCGAAAGTTACTAGGTTATATATGTAGAGTTGGAACCAAGTTATCAACAAAGCCTTTTGGGATGGGTGGTGGTTTAACTCCAAGAACTACGCAGTTAAGCGTGCTTGAGTACCAAGATGGGTGACCTCTTGGAAAGTTCTCAAGATAACCTATTACCAAGAACAAAACCGTGAGGCCCAAGAGTTGGGCCCAAGCGGACAATATTATTGACAGACTTATATCGGGTGTTACAATTGGTATCAGAGCCAACTCTTCTCCAGTACAATGATGGTGGTTTAGGGACAAACTAGACGGAAGCTGGTGGGCATGTAACATCCCAATCGGATGAAGGCGAGAATTGGCGTCGGGTGCGAGGGAGCTTGAGCAAGGAGCGGCTTTTGGCAGGCTTCTAGGATAGCAGGGATCAACCGAATCTTACATCAAAATTGGAAAAAAAGTTACTGGGCTATATATGTAAAATTGAAACCAAGTTATCAACAAGGCCTTTTGGAATGAGTGGTGATTTAACTTCAAGAACTATACAGTTAAGCGTACTTGGATGAAAGCAGTACCAAGATGGGTGACCTCTTGAAAAGTTTTTAGGATAACCCATTATCAAGAATAAAACCATGAGGCTCCAAGAGTTGAGCCAAAACAGATAATATTATTGACAGATTTGGACCGGGTATTACACTCTCTCTCTAAACCCTCACCCACCTCTTGTCATATTTTTTATTTCTTTCCATCTGTCGATCACATACTACATTTCTAACTTCCTAGGAGCGCCAATTTGATGGTAGAAACACAGGAATCAAAAAGATGAGCTAGAGTTTTGGGAAGAAAATTTGGGGGTTTTCAGGTTTGAGACGAAATCAAAGCAAACCAATGATATCACGAGATAATGCGCGACGTTTCTAACCTATCTATACCTTTCATTTTGTATTTTATTGAATTTTTATAAAATAGATTTTACTATTTATCCGAGTAGATTTCAGCTAGATTTACCGTCCACATTTGGTTTTTATGCTTCATTTAGGTTGTAGTGAAGTCAGATAAGTTGATAGGATGTTAAAAATGCGAATTTGGAGAATTTTGGTAGGCATGAACAGTAATTAGATTACTGTTCCGATAAGTGTATGGGATCCACATGTCTAAATTACGAAAACAAGTCGAATTATGCTAATGTAACTATAATATAGGTTTGTGGTAGTAACGTATAGGCAAATTAGACGAATAATGAGAAATTTATAGATTTCTCGTATTGTCTAATTTTAGAAAAACCTAGGTTAGCATGCATTGCACACATTTGAGTCTCGTATGTGCTGTCTCGTATGTGCTTTAAAAATGTATATTGATATAGTTTTGGTATATGTGATTAGGCGAAGAAGCATGAACGAGGAATCTGTGTACTGAGCTGAGTAATGAGGGGAACTAAGAAGTGTATACCTTCCCTAAGTAGTGAGTGAACACTTTTATGTTTTTATTTATTTAAAAATAACTTTGAACACTTTTATGTGAGGGCTTGATATGTTTTTAAATAATCTTTATGTATATTGCTTCTGTTTTGCGCATACTTATTTATATATGAATACCCATAGTTTGAGATGATTATGTTTACAAACTGATGGCCGGAGGTCAAGATCTCAAGAAATCAAATATATATATATATATATTTGATTTCTTGAGATCTTGAGATCTTGTTGGATAAATGTGACATGTGGATATTGATACACATTTTGGTGATGACGATCATGAGGGCCAAGATATTACTGTAGCTACAGAGAAGTAGCTTGGGAGAGATCATGTAACATGTAATCCAAGTCTGTCAACAATATTGTCCGCTTTGGCCTAATCCTTGGGGCCTCATGGTTTTGTTCTTAGTAATGGGTTATCCTGAGAACTTTTCAAGAGGTCACCTGTCTTGGTACTGTTCTCGTCCAAGCACGCTTAACTGCGTAGTTCTTGGAGTTAAAACACCACCTATCCTAAAAAGTGTTGTTGACAACTTGGTTCTAACTCTACATATATAGCCCAGTAACTTTCTCTCTCATTCTGATGTGGGATTCGGCTCACCCCTGCCATCTTAGAAGCCTGTTAGAAGCCGCTCCTTACTCAGGTTCTCTCGCCCCGATGCCACTTTTCGCCCTCTTTAAACTGGGATGTTACAGGCCCACCAGCTTCCTCTTGGTTCATCCCCAAACCACCACCATCGTACTAGAGGAGAATTGGCTCTGATACCAATTATAACACCTGGTCCAAGTCTGTTAACAATATTATCTGCTTTGGCCCAACCCTTGGGGCCTCACGATTTTGTTCTTGGTAATGGGTTATCCTAAGAACTTCCCAAAAGGTCACCTATCTTGGTATTGCTCTCGTCAAAACATGTTTAACTGTGTAATTCTTAGAGTTAAACCACCACCCATCCCAAAAAGTTTTGTTGACAACTTGGTTCCAATTCTACATATATAGCCCAATAACTTTCTCTCCCATTTCGATGTGGGATTTGGTTCATCCCTGCCATCCTAAAAGCTTGCCAGAAGTCACTCCTGACTCAGGCTCCCTCGCCTCGGTGCCACTTCCCGTCCTCATCGGATCGGGATGTTACAGATCACCTGGAGGTGATCCCCCAGATGAGTGTGATATTTAGTAGCCTAGGATCGGCCTGATATAGAGGTCGCCTAGGTGAGTGCGGAGGCTTTACAGGTAGGATGTTCTATGGTGCTATACCAGTGTGATGAAAATGGATTTGACCACCTGTGAGTCTCATTGAGGACAGTCATGTACGACACCACGTGACTACTCGAGGCAACGTCAATGGTGGGCATATTTTTGTAAAACCATGCATATTTTATTTCTTGTATTTAAAACTATCTTTTATAAAATAGTATGATTTGATTGCATATAAAACCCTTTAAATGTCACGGGATGCCCAATGTCAGGGTAATCTCCGAGAAAGGCAGCCAGTCCAATGATTTTGGTATATGTTTTGGAGTTTTCAAATAAAAAGAAATAGTTTTCATCAAGCTATTTATAACGTATTTAATTGTGCTTTCTTGTTTATGAATCAAGTATTATTTATTTATGTTTATCTTTAGTTCACTCACAGAGTATACCCCCATATACTCACCCTTCTCACTTTTCAGTTTGAGGTTCGCTTAGTTTGCAGCAAGCGGTGGCGGTGATTCTTCTGGGGTAGGGGATCTCAGGTATACTTCTGAAAACCGACTCACGATAGAGAGGTCTTAGTCCACTGAAGCTGTTCTGTGATTTGAACTTGTATTTTCGTTTATGTAATGGAAACAAATGTATAAATTATTTGGATATTATTTCTTTTATCCACTTGAGATTTGATACTTTTATACTTTGATGATTGGTTTATGGAAAATGATTGAAATATTCTCTAAAGAAGTGCTCGTGATTTCTTGAAATGATTTGAGGTTTGGGTGATTGGTTGAATTTATTTTAGGTAGTATTGTGTGAAAAGTTTTGAAATAAATTTCATAAATACCTTACATATTATCAGGATGTATTCTATATGATTGGATATATCTTGAAAGTCTGTGACAATTGTTATGTGTTAAACCCATAAATTGAGACGTGATAATATATGTAGTATAAGTACTATAATATGATTGTAATCTCAAATTGTATATCTCTACTATAAATACTATAATTCAGCTTGTAATTTTAATAGTTATTCAATCAATTTTTAAAAAAATGATAAAATTATTTTGGTTTATTTATCTTAGTTCGACTGTTAAAACATTTATTTAACTTTTACTCACAAATCTTAAACGTAAAAATATGTGATCAATAAATTTATTATGCTATCTTTCTACATCAGTTACATCATTATAAAATAAAAGCCTTTCCAATTATATTATAGTACGAACTACATGGGAATCTCAAATCTCTTGTACCTACTATTACGAGGGAAAAAAAATTGAACCATTGGATCCCAGCTGCTCATGAATGTACTTTTTTTTCTTGTCAGCTAACGCTTCGAGATTTTCTTGTCTCGGGATTTTTCACGAGGGATTCAGGCCCTCGACTATCCTAAAACAGTGTTATTGGAACGGGGTTCAAGCTTAAGCTAGAAAGCTCCCCATGGTACCCTACGACAGACAAATACTCAACAACAAATGATACCAAATAAACGAATAAAACCCCAACTATCCCAGATTCTTACAAAATTTACAACTGATGGGAGTCGAATACGGGATCGCATGCCTCCCCTCCATCGTCCAGCGCATCCTCCTGCCAACCAGCCACACCCCTTGGAGGCCTCATGAATGTACTTGATGTTGGTTTTGTCTCTTTCAACCAAAAACATACCCAAAATTAAAGTTAATTTAAAAACTATTTAAAATCACCCTAAACTTATTCCTTTAATTCCTTATTTTTTTTTTTTGACGATTAAATAAAATTATGATATGACAATAGTGGAAGAAGAAAGGCAAATGCAATGATTTGAATCGAGGAAAAGTTGTAAAAGTTTGGCTTGCCTTTTGTTTTATGTAAAATTTCCCGGAAAGTGGATGGTATTGGATGGTGGGTTCTGCTCCAAACTTCAACTTACGGACTATAAACTTACTTAGAATTGGCATTCGCCGTTAGGCATGGAACACATGGTCAAGGCTGGTGGGTATCATTAGATTCTTACAACATATAATTAAGAATTAATAATTATAATTTATAGGACACGACCAGGAAACATAAACAGAAAAAGATTCATTATACCCTCGGTGGTTTGACATTCTAAATAAACGTGCTATAACATTTGATTTTGTCCCCAAATACCAACAAGAACAGGAACATATTGGTCAATGTTACATATTTGTCCTCAACTATTTAACTTGAATTTGAATTTGGTTACTGTTTTACCCTTTCAAATTGTCACTTAATTACCAAAATACCTTTGAAATTTTCAATAATGCCCCGCATGTATGCATGTAAAAATTGCTTGCAAGCTAGACAATATAATTAACCGTTGGCGTAGCAACGGCCAACGACTATATGCATGCATGAACTGTATAAAAAGTCCCCAAAATCCTTCAAAAAGCTGCAAAACTAAACCGATTGATACTGCAAAATCCACTCAAAATAACTTTTTATACAGTTCTTGTTATTGTGGCTTAAGGGCAACTGTTAAGATATCCGAAAGTTCAAGAAATCCTTCTAAGTTATTTTACACCTGTTGTGCAGAAGGTGCAATTCGTTGGGATTTTGCGTCCACCCAAGGAATTTTACCACAACATCAATGCAAGCATGACGGAAATAGACAACAAATCAAAAGGGCTGACAGTGAAGGTGAAATGCACCGCCATGTCCACTCTGAAGACTGCATTTAAATTTTTTTTATTAGGCTTTTCTGTAATGGTATTTGTATTTTGAATGGGTTCATGGGTGCATGAAAAAATAAAGCAAATACGTAAGAATCTGATACGTTAAAGACATAATCTATTCCCTAAACAAGACTGACTAATATTTCATTACAAGCTGAATACATTTGTAATATTCAATGGAACGTATGAAACCCTAGCTGTTAGAAGCAAACAACACCTGTTCTGCTCCCCAAAACACAAAACAATAAGTACAGTATATTATCATCAGCCATGCAATCAGAAGCATGTGTATGCCAACAAATGATCAACCACCCAAAATAAGAAAAAACTATATCAATATTGGCACAACAAAATACTGTCAAAAAGTTACCAAATTAAACCTTCATGGCTGGCTTGAAGGTTGTCCTAAGTCATACCGTAGAATAGTCGAAGATGGAAAGTCAGGAATCTCAGATTGAGATGCAGCATTCCTCTGTTCAAATCTACGTGTGATGCAATCCTCGCAATCCTGATGCAATCATGAGTGGGGTTATAGGTCCGAATCAGGAAATGACCATATTGTGGAGCATAAGACACGTGAATGGCTCCATCGTGTCGAAAGTCATTCCAACCTCAAATTTAATCAAACCATCAGGTTGGAATTTGAATTCTGTGCCCTGTAAAGCCCTGTCCAAACGTTTAACAGCTGATTCCTCCTCATCAGAGTCACGTCCTCCATCTTCCTCATCAGTAAGAACAGAGGGATCATCACTAAAATCTTCTTCCACCTCAAAATCCTCGGCAGTTATCACAAAACTGTCTTCATCATCACTTCATCCAAACTGCCATTTGTTAACTCATCATCACTCAAACCGTCAGAACTACAAGCCTCATCATCATATATTGAAGTAAAATTATTTCAGGAAAACATGTTCATCTTCTCTGGTGGAGAGTAAGAGAGGGGCAACGGATTTAACACCTGTTCTACAGCTGATGACAGTGTTAACGGTGGATTAAAGGGCTGACTTTCTATGTGATAATGGCGTTTAAGGGGTTAACTGATGTTGGAACATCCTGTATAGTGTTTGGTGATGTGTAATGTGACAACTCATTTGACTGATGACTGCTTCTGTTTGGTAATATGGTTCTAAGAGGCCTAAATGGGGTTCTTTTTGGCTTGGTACTTGGCTACCTTGTATTGATGCAAAATTTAAACTGACACTGAACTCAACTTCAAGCACATTTTCCTTTGAAACACTTTAGACACACCAACCAAGCCAGCATCAGTTCTTACAAACTCAAACCACGTCTGTCTTTGGCAGTTTACATGATATATCGCCAAACTTAATGATTTCATGTAATCCAGAGCGAGCCCCAATATCCCTCCACAACTCATTGAGGCTGTATTCTTCAGGAAATCTATAACCTATTTACATCATGGATCCTCACAAAGATAAAACACGCCCATATTCTGTTTCAAACCGCACAAACATTAAAATTTCAAGCAAACAAACAGTGGAAGTAGTATTTTGGAAGAACCAAAGACACTACTTGTAAGCATAATACCCTGCAAAACCACACCTTTCACCACCAGCCACAACGGTAGCGGTGGACAAATTGTGATCAATCCAATCGATTAATTTATTAGTTTAGATTAATTTAAAAACTTATAAATCTATTTATAAAATAAAATTTTATAATTCTTTATTAATAAATTAAACCGAAAATTCAATTCATTAATTAATTTATTTATTTATATTAAATATAATCGATTTTAATATTATAAATTATTTTTATATAAAAATAATATTATTTTTTCGTATTAATTCTATTTTCAAGATGACAAAGAATAATTGAATTGGATTGAGTTGAAATTTTAATTTAATTTATACAATAAAAGTAAAATTTAATCTAATTCAATTTAATCTAATCTAATCTAAATTTTAAGAAATTGCTTGAGTTAAATTAGTTTTCCGTACTAGATTTTAGATCTAATAAATATGTTTAAATGATTTGAGTTGAATAAAAAAATAATACTTTATATAAATAAATAACATCTTAAGAAGGCAAAATAGTTTGGGATTATCACGTGTCCAAATTATATAAATGATTTATCACCGCTTTGAATTCCACGACATTAAAGCCAAATCACTAGGGATCCACATATAAGAAAATCAATGGCTAGGGTCTTATCAGTATAAAAACTCTCTTTCTTCTCTCTCTCTTTCATCTTTTGCCTCTTTGAATTCTCGTTGCTGCTTCATCGGTGCTCTAAAAATTTTTGTATTTTTCGTTTGAATTCTCGGTGCTGTTCTTCCTTTGTTTGCTTTTCTGTTTTATGAGTGCACTATTTTTCTTTGTCCTCCTTGCAAGCTTTGCTTCTCCTCATCTTATTTTTGTGACTTCGTAAGGTACGACTCCTTTTTTTTTTTATAGCGAGGTTATGTTTCTAAAACTTTTTAGAGAAGTTTGGTTTTTGAAGAGGGGGGTTGACATCCCTGTTTTGCCGGGTGATTTAGGGGACTTTTGGAGTGTAGGTCATTATTTTCATGGATTTGGTTTTTTGATGGTTTTTTCTGTTTCTAGTGAAGATTCGGACTTATGTAGTGAGTTTTTTGCATAGGTTGAAAATTAGATAATGGATAGTTGAGGAAACCCGTTGGATGCTGCTCGATCGGGGATGGAGTTTGCACGAGATCCCCTGTCTGATCATGAAGGAGGTGAGGAAGACAGAGGGGCTTCTGAATAGGTAAGGACTAGGGGTCCAAATGAGGTTGACTGGTACCCCTCTACAGTAATTGAGGTAGACCTTCACACTTACAGGAGACTGTTCGCGATTCCGAATCACGTGCAACTCTAGGTGCAGCAAACCCATGAAGTTCCCAGTGTTCTGGCTCTCGGGGAGATGGCTATAAATGAGGAGCACCTGCTAATCAGGGCTCGACTCTCTCTGCAACGATACTTTGTTAGAATCTTCAAAGCTTTCGGGATCCCCTCATACCAGCTCACTCTGAACAGTTGGAGAATCCTGAACGGTCTGTTCGTCCTAAAGGCTAGAGCAGGACTGTCTGTCCTCACTCCTGACGAGGTGTTATACCTCTATATGCTTAGGAAGAATGTCAGTCAGAACCCGGGTGGTACTTTTTGCAAGTTTGTTAGGGGTACCAGACGAAGATAATAGGGAACCTTTCGTCTAATAAGAACTAGAAGGACTGCTGGTTCATTGCTAGTGGGGATTGGACTGGATCACCACAGCGCCCGATCCTTTCCACCTTCGAGGGGACAGGTATCACCTTGAATATCTGTCACTTTGTTGAATAAATTACTTCAACAATATTGATTACTGACCGTTCTTCTGATATAGACATAGGAAGAGATCAGTCTGACATCCCATCCAGTGTTGTAGGATTGTTGTTGAATCTGGTTGCCACGAATGTTAGGTAGCTTCTAAGAGGGGAGAGCCTAGTAAACTCGCAGTTAGTGTCTCGGGCCGTAACAAGAAGTGAACTCTCAAGAACCAGAGCCATTATAAGTGATGGTAAGCCTTTCTCCTGGCTGGCTTTAACAAATTCCTGAGAAGTTGTTTCTGACCAGGATCTTAGATCTCTTGTAGCTGTTGAAACCGAAGGGTCTCTGCTAGATAGGAGGCAAAGGGTGGCCGACATCTTGAAGGAGTTTCTTTTCAAAGGGGTATCCAAAGAAGCCTGGGCCACCAATGCCCAGATTAAGGCCCCTGGAGACAAAAGAAAGGGGTCCATAAAGGAGGATCCGAAAAAGGCTCCTGAGAACAGAGGAAAGAAAATTGAAAGTCCAAAGGAGAAGGGTATACTGATCAGGGAGTGAAATGAGGAAGAACAGAGACGTCCACAGGGGGGCGATCCTTCTCAGGCCAAAGACAAAGGCAAAAGGCCTATGATCAATGACCAGACTGAGAAAAAGATAAAAAAGAAAATCGATCGTCCTTATCCTACTCCCCTTCAAAAAGTACGCAGACGAGGAACCCCAATCGAGAGGAGAGTACTTCAGTCTCCCCGACGATGGGATAGGGGACGCATAAAGCCCTTGGGCAAAGCCAGGGGGCCAGCCTAGTCTGGAAGGGGCGGTGAACAGAGACCAGGCCCCAAAAGTCGATGTAAATACTAATGGTGATCAAGACCAAAAAAACACTGACCCGACTGACAAAGAGCGGGATGGGCTCCAATAAGAGGATCTTGCAAAAAGTAAGAGGGAGGATTTTGGCCACCTCCTTTATCTGATAAATGGGGTGAGAGACGTGATTTCTCTCCGGAGGGGCGAATCTATGTCGAACGCGTCTCCATTGCAGGCCCTGGATGCCCTAAGCATATACACGCACAGAGTAAGTTCTTACAACCCCTATCTCCCGTACCTAAGAAGGACCACTCCATTGTCTGCCCGAGATGCTAACTTATCTGGTTCTCCTTATGCAGAATGCAATCATGTTAGATCTGTTCATGGAGAACTTCCAAAATGCAATAAAGGTATGGGAGTGGGAATTTAAGTTGATTAAGAAATTAGAAAGGTAGGCCCAGAAAAAAGTGAATGCCATTCAACACGAGGCGGCCCAGGGGAGGGTAGAATTAAAGGTCAGGGTCTCCGCTCTTGAGGGTAAAAGGTCTCAGTGGGCTAAAGAGAGACAGAGCCTGACTTCCAAGCTCTCGTTTGTCGAGTCCCTAGCCTAAACATTGACTATAGACAATGACCGACTTAAGGGGGAGAGAAGGAGCCTTACGGGAAAGCATAACAAGTTGACTGACCTCTACAGGTTATTTAAGTCAGATCAGGAACGCCTGAAGGAGCAGTTGATCTCTGGCACCGATGAATGCAACAAGCTTTTGGAGGGGCACAACTCTTTGGAGGAGGAGTTGAAGGAGGCGCGAAGGTCCCTAAAAACACTGAAAAAGGAGAAGGAAGAGGTCCCAACCCAGTTGGAGTCTCGGTATGACCAGGGGTGTGGCTGATGGCCTGGACCTGACAAGCCGTCTCTTTCTTCAAGAATACCCTAACATAGACCTTGGATGACTATTCAGTCAACTAGGTCGGGAGGTTCTAGGGGATTCAAGTTTATATGCTCCTGATGTCCCGTCTAAGACTACATATCAAAATATTGACCCAGCTGCTAATAAAGAGGAGGGAAGGAGCGATCGGGGTCGATCAACTAAAGATCCTTCTTCTGAGGCAGTCAGGGTACAAGGTCATTAGGAGCAAATAATAGGCGATTAAGATCCAAAGCAGTCCGTGAAAATCTCCTTCGATGAAGAAGAAGAAGACCTCTCCCTAAAGTACCTCTGATCAGTCCCCCAATACTTATTGGCCTTATCTTTGTTGTTATAACTATACACCCTTTTGTAATTAGCCATCCAAGAGTAATGTATACCGACACTTTTTGTACTTGTATACTCATAATGAATGAACAAGAAATTTATTTCATTCCTACTTGTTTGCTTTAATTCTGATTATACATGAATTCTCTTTGAACTAAGTATTTGTAAAATAGAATATTCTAAATCGATAGGACATCTTTCAGTTAGGATGCAGCTGGTAGTCTAGGGAAAATTAGCCTCGCTCAGAATCTAACTGGGAGAGATACCAAGAAAGGGTTACTGACTAGTGTCATCCTTGGGGCTCAACTAGTGTTAGAGGATTTCAACTTCAACATTTGGAGATAACATCGACATGGGCCAGGGCTTAGGAGGTCTGATCACGTGCAGGTCTTAAACTCTTAGGATGTCTGACACGGTGAGGGGGCTTATATTGCCTGACACGGGTTGGAGACTCAGACTAGTGTTAGAGGATTTAGGGCTCAAAAGTCAACCACAACACTAAGAGTAAAAATAGATGCGGGTTAGGGCTTAGGATTCCCAGTCCTATGCCAGATCTTACACCCTCATTCTACCCAACATGATGCGGAGGCTTATACGATCTGATACGGGTTAGAGACTCGAACTAGTGTTAAGAGATTTTAGGGATTAAAAGCCAATCGTAATACTAGGATTAAAAATGAACGCAGGTCAGGGTTTAGGATGTCCGGTCCCATACCAGGTCTTAGTTTGTCTGTCTCTCTAATAGGGGGGGGGGGGGGGCTTATACAAACTGACCCAGGCCAGAGACTCAGACTAGTGTTAGAGAATTTTAGAGCTTAAAAGCCAATCGTAACACTAGGAGTAAAAATAGATGCGGATCAGGACTTAGGATGCTCGATCCTATGTCAGGTCTTAGGCTCTCAGTGTGCCTGACATGGTGCGGGGACTTATACAGTCTAACGTGGGTCAGAGACTCAGAGAGATGCTGTACAATGATTCTTTACTTGTAATTAAAACACAATAATTTTATTATAGATATAGTGTTTGAATACATTACAAGTGAAGTATCTTGAGGAGAGACTCATCTCAGGAGTAGTATTTTTTTATCATCTCAGTATTCCACGCCTTATTCAGGATACTGTCACCTGACCTTGTTAATTTGTACGTCCCTGGTCTGACTGCCCGAATTACTTGATAGGGACCTTCCCATTTAGTGCCTAAAGATCCCTTGACTGTCACCCTTATATTCAAAATGATCTTTTTGAGAACTAGATCTTCTTTTCTGAAGGATCGAGATTTTACTTTTCGGTTATAGGTGCAGGAGACTCTTTACTGATGGGAAATCATGCGCATTAGAGTACGATCTTTAACTTTCTCCTATAAATCAAACTTCAAACACATGGCTTATTGGTTCTCTTCTTCATCAAAGTGGAGGGTGCGAAAGTTGGAGATGTCCATCTTTATAGGGATGACGACCTCAAAACCATAGGCCAACAGATAAGGCGTTTCTCTAGTAGCAATTTTTGTTGTCGTTTTGTACGCCCATAAGATTTTCAGAAGCTCATCTGCCCAGGCTCTCTTCCTCTCTCCCAGCTTCTTCTTTGGTAACTTCTTAATTACTTTGTTAGCTGCTTTAACTTCCCCATTTGCTTTGAGATAGGTAGGAGAGGCGAGTCTGAGGTCAATGTTCTAACCTCGACAAAAATTTTCCAATCCGATATTATCAAACTGTTTTTCATTATCAACGATTAGCACGCTAAGGATGCCATGTCTGTAGAGGATGTTTTTGCGAATGAAGGCCATTGTATTCCTTTCAGTGATCTTGGATAGGGGCTTCATTTGTACCCATTTCGTGAAGTAATCAATAGCCATGATGATGTACTTCGCTTGAACTCTAACGGTCGGAAAAGGTCCTATCAGGTCAAGCCTTCACTAGACAATTGGTCAAGGACTGAACAGGGTTGTCAAGTTCTCAGGAGGCTGTCTTGGGATGTCGACATGGACTTAACAGGCATAACACCAACAAACTAGGTCGTAGGCATCTTATATTATGGTAGGCCAACAGTATCTTTGTCTTAGTATTTGGAAGGTCAGGTTCTTGCTGCCACTGTGATTCTCGCAAAATCTTTGGTGCATCTCTTCCAGCACTTTCTTTGCTTCTGATGGCGCGAGATATCTTAGGTAAGAGTGTTAATTCCCCGTTTCTAGAGAATACCATCTATTACTACAAACCTAGCGGCCTTCCTTTTGATTCTGAAAACCTCATTCTTGTCAGGAGGTAGTAACCCTTCCTCTATATATCTCCAGATAGAGTTCATCCAGGTAGGTGGCTCTTCCTTGATCATTATCACTATATTGTCATCCGACTAACTGATGCTTTTACAACTAGGGTCTCTACAGTGATCATTTTTTGGATGTCTTCCGTGAGTGCTGAGGCGAGCTTTGACAACGCATCGACCCGGAGGTTCTCAAATCAGGGAATTTTTTATAATTTCACCTTTTTGAATCTACCGATTAACTCTTGGGCCCTTGAAAGGTAAGCCCTTATGTTCTCTTCTCGGGCCTGGTAGGTACCATTCATATGGTTTACTAAGAGCTGAGAGTTACTGTTAGCTATGAGAACACGTACCCTAATTTTTAATGTTGTCCTTAGTTCTGCCAATAAAGCTTCATATTTTGCTTCGTTATTAATAACAAGAAAGAAAAATTCTGAGTATATATAATCTCTTCTCCTTCGGGACTGATTAGGATAATGCCTGCTCTGCCTTCACTAGTGCATACTGACCCATTGATGGATAGATGCCACAAAGGAGGGCTTTCGAGATCGGGCTGGTCTGCTCTTATGATGTCTGATTGGCTTTCACCATGATGTGAGACTGTCAGGATTTTCTCAATCGTGTACTCAGTCACGAAGTCTACCAGCGCCTGTTCTTTGATAGCTTTGCGTGGCTGGAATTCTATGTCAAACTTGTTAAGCTCTACCGACCACTTGACCAGTCTTCCTGACAGGTCAGGTCGATGTATAATATGTCTAAGTGACTGGTCAATAAGCACTATTATTGTATGGGCCTCGAAGTAGGGGCGTAATTTCCTGACTGTCATGATGAGGGCCAACGCCACCTTCTCGGGTGCCACATACTGGGTCTCGGCATCCAACAATGCCTTGCTGATGTAATAGATGGACCTCTGTATTTTTTGATGATCTTTTCTTACCAGCATCGAACTGACAACGTGCTGGTTGACCGCAAGATAGAGGTGCAAAGTCTCATCTGGCAAAGGGCTAACCAAATGCGGGATTAAAGCCATGTAAACCTTGAGTTGTTGAAATGAGCTTTCATACTCTTCGTCTCATTTCATACCCTTTCCTTTCCTCATGGCCATAAAAAAAAGAAAACACTTGTCAGTGAATTTAGAGATAAAACAATTAAGGGCCGCTAATTTTCTAATCAAGCTCTGTAACTTCTTCAGGGTCTTGAGAGCTCTCAAGTCCATTTAACCTCGATTCTTTGTTCGCTAATCATAAAGCCCAAAAACTTTTTAGACCTAACATCGAATGCATACTTCTCGGGGTTGAGCCTCAAGTTATATTCCCTAAAGAGGGAGAAGGCTTACTCTATGTGGAGAGCATGATCCTTAGCCTTGACGGATTTCACAATCATGTCATCTACGTAGACCTCTATAGAACTTTTAATCAGTGACTTGAACGCTTTGTTTACAAGCCTCTGGAAGGTGACTCAAGCATTCTTTAGCCCGAAGGGCATAACCTTATAACTATACAATCATTGATCTGTAATGAAGGTTGTCTTGTCTTGATCAAAAAGATGTATGGGTATCTGATTGTATCTCGAGAAGACGTCCATAAAGCTCAATAATTCGTGCTCGACAGTAGAGTCTACCAACTAGTCAACCCAAGGTAAGGAGAAGCTATCTTTAGAGCATGTTTTATTGAGATCGGTGAAGTTGATGCACATTTGTCAGCTCCTATTGGCCTTTTGACCATTACTATATTTGCCAGTCAGTCGGGGTACTTGATTTCGCTGATGAACCCTACCTTGAGCAGTTTATCTACTTTCAATTGGATGGCCTTCTACCTTTCGGTGTTAAAGACTCTTCTCTTCTATCGTATTGGCTTGTAGACAGAATTAACGGCTAACCGGTGGGTCATGACACTTGCATCGATCCTTGGCATATCCTCATGACTCCAAGTGAATATATCTTTGTTTCGCTCTAAGGTTGCAATCTTGGCCTGCTTCAGCTCAGGTACAGGTGTCTAACGGGTCCGAACTGACGGGTTCGGGCTGGTCCAGGCCGGTTCGACGGTTCCATAAAACTAAAACCGGATCGAACCGAAAGCTTAAACGATTCAGGCCAGGCAGGTTCGACGGTTCCATTTTCATGAAACCGGACCAGAACCGAAAGTAGAACAGTAATAGGTTGGGCTGGGCCGGGTCAGTTCGTTAGACAGTTTCGGTTCTGATTTCAATTCTGATTTTGGTTCGGTTCTGGTCCGATTCTGATTTTATTAATTTTTTAATTTATAAAAATATTTTAAAAAAATATTTAAATTAAAAAAATTTTAAAAAAATTTGACCTAGGTTGAACCGGCGATCCGAACCGATTCAACCCAGTGCCAAATAGACGAGCCCGAAATGGTTCTGGGTCGGTTTCTCGATTCCAAAATTCCAAAACCAGCCCAAACCGTTTATATTGGCCCAAAATCAGCCCAGACCGTGTGAACGGTGATCTGGGTCAGTTCAGGCCCGATTTTTTACGAGCCAGGCTAGGCCGGTTCGCGGGCCAACCCGACCTGTTAGACACCCCTAAGCTCAGAGTTCAGTTGATTACCCACCCGAATTATTTTGTCTGGGTGTTGTCCATCAAACATCACATTTTTTAGGATCTTCACTGGTTCCAAGATTAGGCCTCGGGGTATACCTCCCTTTGTAGTATCATCAGGGAAGAAAGATGTCGTTTGTATGTTAATCATCTCAGTATCTGCAGGGGCTGGTCTCCCGTGCTCTTTGATGGTCATTTCTGATGAGTACATAAAATTGTATGTGTATTAAGGTTAAATTTATCATTTTACACTTCAAAGTATGATTAACTCTCTC
>JAVXUL010116954.1:0-17351 GCA_035590515.1 Trichilia minutiflora
TTTTGAGAATGGTTTCAAAGTTCTTTTTAAGGATATTTTGAAATGAAGAACCCTTTTATGAAAACCATTTTTAATGAACATGTTTTTGAGCTTAACCTTAACCAAAATATTAATTACACAATTATAAAATAGACTTGAGAATTATTTCTTAGTCTTCCATCTTGATCTTGTACTTGAAGTTTGGGCAACCATTTTGTTATCATCGAAATGCTTTCCATGTCAACACTCTAGTAACATTAATCTTATTGTCATCCACACTAATATTATCTCATAACATTTATCAGAGGCATTATGTATGTTTATTATGTGATATTATTGCCTAATTAATACCACTACCATAGGGAACAGTTTTGATAAATTCATTTACTAATTAAACGAGCTATTTGGATAATTCATATGTATGCATTAATTAAAAGTATTAACAAATAATAAAAGTAGTTAATCCACATGAATAAAAAATATTTTCTTTTATTAATAATTAAATGTTAATAATACAAGATAAAATTTCCTA
This sequence comes from Trichilia minutiflora, assembly GCA_035590515.1. NCBI lineage: Eukaryota > Viridiplantae > Streptophyta > Magnoliopsida > Sapindales > Meliaceae > Trichilia > Trichilia minutiflora. Next base: position 512 of record JAVXUL010116954.1, read on the forward strand.
AAATCGATAGTACAAATAGTTTCTAGAGTATACATTAACATTAACCTTCTCACTAAAGCGATGATATTAAAGCAGTTGGACTAGCATCTTGAAAAGAGATACAATAACGAATTGCTTTAACGTAAGTGAGAGTTTGTTAGTGTTGTATACCTTAAAACCATTCGTATTATCAATTTTGGGTATTTTGTATTGAATTACTATTTAGAATATGTACTATATATATTTATTAATAAAGAAATTATTTCTATTTATATATGTATATTGCTTTCTACTCTTATCATACTAATGAAAGAGTATACATATGAATTGTCCAGATAATTTAATTATCTAAATGGTCTTTATGAAAATTGTACTAACCTATCATTGATATTGTACTGTAAGCATACTTAATGTCTTCAGTGAATATTATAAGATGATATTAGTGCGAGTAACATAATAATCATATTATTAGGATATTAGTGTGGATTGATAGTTAGAGAATTTTTTTTCGAATATAACCAAAGATATGAAGAATCATATGAAAGTATGATGTCAATGATTTGCCATATGATTATACTACTGTAATAATTACTCTTTTGAACAAGATGTCATGATCATCATTTGGTATAGATACACATGGCTCATATGGTGTATAAATGCGAGATTAATCATATCTCATACACAGAAGTCGATATGGTTATGTGTTATTTATATCAAAATACAAATGATTATCAATATAAGATCCATTGACTCAATATAAAAGATTTCAAAATTTCATTGACTCGATCCAGATTCGAGTTCCCAATCAGACATTGATAAATGCCTAAAATATAAGTATTTGACCAAAGTAATAAAAAGTTATATAAAAGAGTTTTATAATAACGAGTTTAGAGCATAATGACCAAAAGTTCGGGCATAAATTAAATTTAAGGTTTTTGACATCTATGAATCCTACCTCAGTTAGGATTAGATGAACAGAAGAAATTTATTTACACAAAATATATTATCAAGCATAAAAGTTTTGATAAAGACTTTTTTCATTATGCTTTAGGGGCTATAATACATTGTTAGATGTTAATTATAGTCGTTAAGTACCCGAATAGTTTGAAACATGATTGATGAGATTGATTTTGGGTTATGACTAATACTATAGTGACCCCAGGAGGTCACAATAGATTATTTATGATCACTCTCCATATTATAAAAAGTAAATATTAGTTACAAGAAAGTTAACACTTTCGAAGATAATATTAGGCTAAAAAGTATAAATTATTTACGCGTTAAATAGTTTAATAAATTCGAGAGCTATGTTTAATAACCCAAATATAATTTAAAGTAAGGTATAATATTTTATTAATATTTTAAAATATAAATAAAATTAAAATAAGTTTGACTGAAATTAAGATAAATTTATCATATTTTAAAAATATATGGACCTAATTGATATTTTATATTTATTTTCGAGAAGCTTGTTTGACAAGTTTTGAGAGCCATTTATTATTGACCATATTGATAAAGGCACTTTAGTAAATGGGTAAAATCTATACATATATGGGTCAAATTTTATTTTATTTTATAATTATGCATAATTATGAAAAAAAATAAGAAAAATCTTTAAGCTCTCTCCTCTCTATTTCAACCAAGCTAGGGTGAATTATAAGGGTTTGAGTCTTTTAGAGATCTCATAATTTTAAGGTTAATCTTCATTTGTAGATAACTAAAGGTTAGTGATTTTCCCTTTTAATTTGCTTAATTTCAGATCTTTGCATTAATTTTGAAGATTAACAAATATAAATCATAATCAAATGATAAGCTTGCAATCAACTCTTCACATACATACAACATACACACATACATACATATCCCATCATCAAAGCCATTTCTTAATAATATAAATCAAATCAATAAAATAAATTTAAATCAGCCTCAAACATTCGTCTTATTATATTGGATACAAACGACAGTAATTCATTGAAATATCTATAATTAATCCAAACCCAATAACACCATATGTTGCATCAATATATCATCCAAATTGAATTGACACATTCATCATGTTGTTGGCCCAGAAAATTGTAATTCCAAGAGGAGGTGAATTGGCTTTCTAAATTTTAAACTTAAATGAATGAGAATGTAGCAATTAATAATTTCAAACAAAAGAATAATGAATTTGCTAATAACTATTCACAATATTAATAACCAAACAACAAATAAAGTAAAGGTAGAGAGTAAAGATAGTGAGAGAAAGAGAGAAATACAACTCAGTTTATAGTGGTTCGGCATAACTCGACCTACGTCCACATTAACTTTATCCCCAAGTTGAGGATTTATTAACTTTCACTTCGCGTGGGTCAAAAATAACCTAGATTACAAAGTCTTTCCCTTATTCAGGTGAAAAGCAACCAAAAACAACTTCTTTAAACGAGTGAAGTACAACTCTAATCTTTCTTTATCCGGATAAAGGGTAACCCAATACAACTTCTTTTTATGGGTGAAGTGAAATCCAAATGATAATAATCAAATTCTAATATAATAGAGCTCTTTCTCACTAAAGCAAATAGTCAATAATGTTCTTTATAATTGTTTCTCTCATTAGAAGGATAAAAACTTAAGGCTTGATTCTTGCTTGGCAATTTAAAAATGATAATCAATGAATAACTTCTCTTCTCTACTCTTTCTTCTAAAAAAAATAAAGCTTTTAAAGTTCTGTAATTAATCCTCTAACAGCTCTTTTTGGTGTAGTTAATGATCTATATTAAATAGTCTGAAACTAGCTATTGTGGTTTAAATATCAAGAATGTATCAATACTTGGCTAGTAGGTATCGTTACTTTTCGCTTGTTTTCACCCATGTATCAATGCTTATGGTTTTGGTTTCAATCCATTGTTACGTTACATACTTTGGGATTTTTCATCTTACTATGTATCAATATTTGAGCTTCAAGTATCGATACTTTTACTTCTCAAAAATCATGTATCGATACTCTTGTTTTTAGGTATCGATACTTGAGTGCCCTTTTCTTTAGATTCTTCATAACATCTTCAAGTATCGATACTTACCTTTGGTGTATCAACACTCGAGCTTCTTGAGCTTTTGGATAACTGCTATATCTTCATGTATCGATACTTATAGACTATGTATCGATACTTGCTTCATTATAGTCCTAAGTGTCGATTCATCATCAAAAACACATGTCATCAAATTTTCCCTTTTTTGATGATGAAAAAACAATCCAAAGTTATTCAAATCAATTCAATCAACATAAGTCAAACTCCCCCTTATTCTAAAATACAATTTGAAAGTTTAACTTCCCCTATCAATGTTTTTTTTTTTTAATTTTACTCATAAATTTCTTCTCTTTAAATGATCACTCCCCCTCACTTGATTATCTATTGATTTAATCTAATATGTCCCCCTTTTTGTCATTAATCAAAGAAGGGATTTTAAAACTTATGTATAGTAAATATCAACCATGCGAATCAATCGATAATTCATTAAATCAAGGAATTTTAATAAGGAAATCAATTATTGATCATTAAAAACAGCAAAGTAATATAATGTACCAAATATCACTTGCTGTTATCAAAGAAAATTAAAAAAAAAATGATACCATTTGTTGTCAAAAAGATACAAACATATTATACTCCGCTAAAACTATGTTCTTCCCTCTTTTTCTTGTGTCTCCCCCTTTTTGTCAATCCTAAAAATATATAATAGGGCAGGAAAAACTCAATTAATAAAATTTAACCAAAACAATTATTTATGGTTTATGTAATTTCATTTCCAAAACAACAGAATGATTTTATTAATAATTAATCTTTTAAGCATCATGTACGATCATCCAAACATAACCAATAATTTTCCAAGGGTAGTTAAATCAAGTTTTAGCACAAAAACAACTATGGATAAATTATTATCAAACACTCAAAAATAAATTTAAAACAACAAGAATGGACTTGTTCAAAATCATTTACCTCATCCTTTTTCACTAAGAGCCATTATACATATATTGGCATGCTTTTTGTCCAATGAGAAGTTATTTTTGCTTAAGGTCCCATCCCAAGTGGCCTTTAAAACTTTCTTTTTCTTCTTATCCTTTTTTCTCATGGGATACTATGGTCTTTTATGTCTCAGCTTGTCGTATATATAGTAAATAATTTCCTTATCCTTCTTTTTTCTTTAATTTTCTTGTGTTTATATCTATTGAGAAGCTTCTTAAACTTTTTGGCCATCTTTAAGAAATCATTTTCATCTAACTTTTCATTGCTTTCTTAATCTTCTTAATCTATTCTTATACTCTTTAATGCCACATTTTTCTTTTCTTTCTCTCAGTCTTCATCCTCAATCCTTTTTCCTTCTAGTTCATAGGTCATGAGGGATTTAAGTAGCTCTTCAAGCAGCAGTGTTCTCAAGTCCTTAGCCTCACAAATACAATCACTTTGGCTTTTCAAGACTTAGGTAAGCTTTTCAAAATCTTTGTCAATATATTCATATTCGAATATGTCCTACCAAGAGTTTTTAAACCATTAATTATGTCAGTGAATTTAGTAAATATATCCTTTATACTCTCATGGGGTTTCATTTTTAAAAATTCATAATCATAGACTAGTATACTAATTTTTGAATCCTTCACCCTACTAGTTCCCTCATATGTGACCTTTAACATATTTGAAATAGTCTTTCTACTCTTACATCCAAAAATTCTATTAAATTAGGATTTATCTAATGCACAATAAAGGATGTTCATTGCCCTGCCATTTAATATAAATTAGGATCTTTTATCTGTGGTCCAGTCTCTTTTGGGTTTTAGTTTTCTCTCTCTAGTCATTTTATCTACGATTGCAAGTAGAGTATACCCATGTTTTATTATGCTTAGGATTTCAAAATTTAAGATAGACAAATATATTTCCATTCTTTTCTTCTAATATATATAATATGTGCCATTGAAGAATGGAGGTCTACGGATAGATTGTCACTCAATTACCTAATAAAAGATTCCACTAAATACCTTTTTTGATCTATTGCTCAAAGGTTTTTAATCTTAAATGTTCAAAGTTAGGCTATAATACTGATTATTGGCCTAGAGAATGATAATTCTAAGAAGGGGTTGAATTGGCTTTTTCAAATTTTAAGACTAATTAAATGAAAATATAGGAATTAATAATTCTAAGCAAAAGAATAATGAATATGCTAATAACTATTCACAATATTAATAACCAAGCAATTAATAAAGTAAAGGTAGTGAGTAAAGATAAAGAGAGAGAGAAATACAAACTCAGTTTATAGTGGTTCGATATATATGGCCTATGTCCACTCTCTCAGTTTTATCCCTAAGCTGATGCTTCACTAACTTTTACTTTTTACAGGTTAAGAGTAACCTAAATTATACAGTTTTTCTTTTTTCAGGTAAAAAACAACCCAAAACAACTTTTTTAAATGGGTGATATACAATCCAAATTTTTTTTATTTGGGTAAAAAGTAAATACAATTTTTTTCTACGGGTGAAGTAAACTCAAATGATAGCAATCAAATGCTAATACAATAATGCTCTTTCCCATTAAAGTAGATAGTCAATAATGCTTTTTACAATTGTTTTTCTCACTAGATGGATAAAAATTTAAAGCTTGATTCCTGCTTGGCAATTCAAAAATAATGATCATTGAATAACTTCTTTTCTCTTCTTTTTCTTCTAAAAAAATGAAGCTTTTAATACTCTGTAATTAATCTACTAATGGCCCTCTTCGGTATAGTTAATGCTCTGCATTAAATGTTTTAAAACTAGCCATTGTACCTTGAATCTCCAGAATGAATTAATACTTAGCAGGTGGGTATCGATACTTTTTACTTGTTTTTACCCAATGTATCGATTCTTATAGTCTTTTCGTATCGATCATTTGCTACATTACATATTCTGGGATTTTTCATCTTGCTATGCATCGATACTTGAGCTTCAAGTATCGATATTTTTTCCTGGTGTATAGATACTCAGGGCTTCTTGAGCTTCTGGATCACTCTACCATTTTATGTATCGATACTTATAGACTGCATATTGATACTTGTTTAGTTCCAATACTAAGTATCAATCCTTTCTTATGTTAGTATCGATCTTTTTCACCTATTATAGCCTTTCTCGACCACCCATCAAGTGTGGCATTTGCTTATTGAATTCATTAATATATAGGCTTAATTTAAATTGATCAACACTCATTTATCAATCAATTTAATAGATAAATAAATCAATTTCATCCAATCAAGTTTATATAACATAATGCAATCAATTCAAATTCATTTGCAAATTAATCCATTAATAACTTGAATAACTTTGATCTAATTAATCCACATAAATTGTTCATCATCAAAAACACATATATCATCACATTTATCTATCCAAATATGGGTAATAACATAGATATGTTTCAATACACCATTCAACAATAACCAACATGTGTGTTAATACCATTTACATAATAATAACATATAACTCATCACCAAAATCATTTCATGAAGATTAAAATTAAAATCATATATTTTATCACTCAATTTCAATTTCACATAATTCACCAATAAATATATCCATCCCCATACAATCTCAACAATAATCAATGTATGCATATTCATTTAATCATCATATAAATTCATCAATTATATATGATTCCTAGCCTAAGCCATATTCATAGATTTATACCCATAAACTATGAATAAATATCTAATGTCCTAATCCGTAAAACCTTTAAGTTTTGCGAACGTACTTAAAAGAATAACAAAGTTAAGAAAGAAAGTCCACTCACCTTAGGGAGGGTAAGCACTCCCTTAATCCACTGCGTCGCTTGGTCCTCTCTTCAGTGCTCGATGCCTAATTATACATATCCATAGTTTATACTAATCTCTATTCTATGAAAAATACTAATTCAATTCTATAGATACGGTTATACATCCAAAATTCTAATTTTTTCAAATCATTTCGGACGTTCATTTGATTTCCAATGTTACAAACTTGTGGCCACTTCTAATTTGACCATTTAATGATAATTTGGCCTAAATTCGCTCTCTAACTTGTCGTCGAATATATCCTCTCTAATTCAAATTTTGATTTCTTGCAATTTAAGCATTAAATGACTAGTTCTAACACATAATCATTATTCTCAATCTCAATTAACCTTAGATTTACAAAATTCCTAATTAGACAATAAACCCTAATGTAAATAGTAACTATAATTCTTAAAATTGATTAAAAACTTGAAATTAATGATATAAGAACATTAACCAACTTACCAAAGGGTAAATTTTAACCTTATGGAAGCTCAAATCGCCATCGGTTATTGAAAATCCCTTTGGTAGAAATAGTAGTCAAACCTCTTTAGAGTTAATTTCTTGCTCAAATTAATGAAACAAAGCTTATATGATGTAGATGATGATGAATACTACTGATTTAAAACAAGAAACACAAAATTAATTGGTGCAAATTTGAGAAATTTAGAGTGAAGAGAAGGAAAGTACAAATGGGAGCCAAAATGAGGGAGCCATCGATTTTGATAAAGGAAGAAAGAAATTGAAAATTTTAACCCCTGTTTAAGGTATATGTAATGCATATAAAAATGACAAAATGACCCTTGCAAGCTTAGGAAGAAGAAGAATTTGGAAAAGGGGTAAAATGGAGATTCTCGGCCATTTTTCATAAATTTGACACCATTTCTAGTGTTAAGTCTAGCAAGTTGGTCTTCTACAGTGACCAGAATCGATTGGTCGACTAAAGCCAATTTGGGTTGGGGCTAAACCAGTTTAGTCCTTTTTCAAGTCCTATACTTCCTATACTTCTGGTTTTCGCTCTCCTCTACTTCCATTGTTGTTTTCTCCTTCACCCAATATTCAATTTTACTTTTGTTTCTTTTTATTTGATCATCTCTAAGTGATCTTTAAGTAGCAAAAAGCTATTCATTAATTAAACTTCTCAATTAATAAAAATTTAACTCCAAAGTTTGAGTACTCATTTGACATCTTAAGGGAACTCATTTCAAATTTGACCATATTTCATCCAAACTTTATCAAATCATATATTGAGCCTCAATATAAAGTTTTATACTCATTAATCATACTCAAACGGGCATTTCATGAAAATAACAAAAATATCCCTAAATGATACAATAACCACAATGCCTTTAGGATTTCGAAACGAGGTTTACATTTATTCTAAGGAATTGAACCTACAAAAGTTCAATTAAAAACTAGCTATGTGTTTGATAACATATTTAAGACTATATTAAAATAAATTGATTGAAAATAAATTTGTATTACATTATATTATATTATATTATATTATATTATATTATATTCAAGGTAATATCGTGTTTACTTTTGCATAAAAATATTGACGTATTATATAATATTTTAGTAGTATTAATAATATAGAATTTTTGTATAAATTCTTCACACAAATTCATACAACAGTGTTGTATAATTATAATATATTTGATCTAATTTATGTTTTTTTTACTCTTATGAATTTTTAATTACTCTAGTAAAAATATAAGATATTCCATAATGGTTATCACATTATTTTATATAAAATCTATGACATAAGAAGTTTGAATTCCTAATATTATTAATCATGTTTTAATATTTAGAATTATCTTTTATTGCTACATTACCATCGGCCATCGTTTAGCAATTATAACCATTATACGTCAATATTTTTATACAATATCTTCCATCCCTATTTGGCAATTTCATTCACATTATTGAAATCTTCGACACTGAATCTACGCAACCAGATCATGATCACTAACATTAGAACTTCTTCTACCCAAAAACATTGAGTTGAAGGGTTCAATAATAGGCTTCAACGTACTAACGTCGAATGGAGAGAACCTTACCCGACCCATAATCCATGTCGGGCGGGCATTAAGAACCAAGGTTATGTGCTGTGCTGGCCTAAGCCCAAAATGCGTCGTGATAGGCACAAAATCATATGGGCTTGGCCTAGACACAATATATGTAGGGTGGCCCAGTCTGCCAGTTCATTTAAATAATTATTTTTTATTTTTAAATTTCAATTTTTAAACATTTTTTTACTTAATTAACAGGATATATTGTGCATTCATACCATTTGAACTCATTATTGATACTTAAAATTGTCTTTGTAGAATTTCGTCGGTAATAAAGTAAAATTAGAAAATTAAGAAACGATAGTACAAGGCTAGCAGAATCACTTCCGGCAAATGGCACCATCCTCATCTGAATAAGCAGGTGGCGTACCACATGAATTAAGGTAGAAGAAGAATAGAGGAGAAAACAACCGCAGGAGCAAAGTAATAAAAATAAAAAGTCTTTGGTATCCCAAAGCAGTCGTGAGAAAGAAGAAATGAATTTATGGGACAACGTTTTTTCTTAAAAAAATGCTTAAAATTGCTATGCAAGATGAAACAAAACTAATTAAATATATAAAAAAAATCTTTATCATTTGAATATGTACACAGAACTGTAGATCAAAGGCAAGTAAAAGGCAGAATCTTGATACAAAATAAGCTACCGACCACTATCAAACTAAAGTGGTGGTTACCCATGCAACTCATAAAAGCGTAGAGACTGCTAATGATAGTATTCTACCCACTTATATGTTTTGATTTATATTTATTATTTATAAACTATGCTATTCGTGCATATAATGTATACAATTTATAATAGGGTGGAACTGAATAATATGATTAAAATTTCAATAACTTAAAGATGTGATTTATTTGTAATTTCGACGTTAGTTCAATATGAAAGATTCATTGAAAAAAATTCATGAAATTTGCTGAGTTGAAGAGATATTAAAGGAAAAGTAGTATTACTTTCACTCAATTATTGATATATTTAACTTCCTCTTTGATTCTCGGAAACATAGCTTATGTCTTATGTGAAGTTTATGCTGAAATTCTACATTTATACAGCACTTCCAACCGAACTCTTTCCTCTAGACCATGTGCAACACCATACCATCAGATTTTTGCCAAATTCTATGAACTGATCAAATGTCTAAAAGTTAGAAGGTGGAATCTATTTTATTCCTAACTACGCCCTTTTTGGTCGACCTAATAATTTCAGAATCAGTGAATCAATTTAGAGGACTTATTTTTCAAATGCATGTTTTCTATTTTTACAAAACGAAACTTAAAAAAATTATATGATAACATAATTTTTTGAAAATCATTAATGAAAGAATATATTTTCATTTTCCGATTATCATTCTGAGAACACATTTTTAGAGGATTCTCCAAATCCGAAATCCAAAACAGACCAGTCAGTCCACCGTGAGAAAATTGTTTAGGATTAATTTTTTAAAGTTGATCAACTGAAAATTACATAAAATAAATTGATGCTACTAATAACGAGATAGCATGCAAAACATAAATCTAGGGATTATGGAATGAAATTTGCAAAATATTGCATTTAAATCCAAATTTAAGCGAATCACTAACCTTTAGTGTAAAATTAATAGAAATCGAGCCCAAAACTATGCAATTTCAATAGAACAAATATGATTCCACCTTTCTTACCTTGACCGAATTCTAGAGAGAGAGAGAAAGCTTTTTGTGAGATTTTTAATTTTGCAAAAATTAAAGAAAAATTAGAAAAATCATATATTTATAGACCCTTGGCTATTTATCATTTTAACCTTGATCAATTAGTTAAGTACTAATGTGTCCCTAGTTTGTTAAACAAAATTCATAATAGTAAATATAAAATTTTATTTAGGTCCCAAAACTTTGAAAATATGACAATTAGATCCTAAGTTCAGTCAAACCCCTTTGATCAAGTTATTTTAATTTTATTTATATTTTTAAATATTAATGGAATGATATAACTTACCATAAGTCATATTTGGGTAATTAAATATAGCTCTCAAATTCATTAAATCATTTAACGCATAAATCATTTACACTTTTTGGTTAAATATTATCTCCGAACGTGTTAGCACTCTTGCAGATAAGATTTACTCTCTCTAATGATAAGAACGAAGAATTTTATTGATTGTGACCTCTTGATTCATTATGATGTTAGCCGTGAGTCAAAATTGATCCTATCGATTTTATTTCGAACCTTTCGAGTACTCAACGATAATGGTTGACATTTAACAATATGTCATAATCTCTAAACCATAATGAAGAAAGTCTTTATCGAACATTTATTCTTGGTTATACATTCTTTTTAGATAGATTTCCTCTATTTGTCTAATCTCTTATTGGTTTAGGGCTCACGAACATCAAAAACCTAAATCTAATTTTAGTTTGGGTTAATGGTAAATACGTTCTCAACTTGTTATCACAAAACTATTTCGTGTAACTATAAATACTTTGGTTAAAGATTTTGATTTCAAATGTTTACTAATACTCGACTGGGAAATCGAAAGCAAATCGAGTCAACGGAACCTCAAAATCCTTAATGTCAAGTCAACGGATTCTATTTTGATTGCCTGTTACTTTTCAACATAAATAATATATGGTCAAACTGACTTATTATACAAAACGTGACTAGTCTCATATGTATACATCATATGAACCACACATATCTATATTAAAGCATAACACTGACATATATGGTTTAAGGAATACTGAAGTAAAATCTTATAACAAATTATTGACATCATACATTCGAGTAATTTGTCATAACTTTGGTCATATTTGAAAAATAGTTCTCTAACTGTTAATCCATACTATTGTGCTAATAACATGAAAATCATGTTACCCATACTAATATCATCTTATAATATTTACTAGAGATATTTAGTATACCTACTATGCAATATCAATACTCAATCGATACAACTTCTGTAAGGAACCATTTAGATAATAAAATTATCAAGATAATTTATATATGTGTACTCTTTAATAGGTATGAGTAATCGGAGCAAGCAACATACAAAAATAAACTAAAACAATTTCTTTGTAAAAAGAATGATGTATAATACAATATTACATCATAATTCAATACATGATGTTAAAAACCGACAATACAAATGATCTTAGAACATACAACACTAACAACTACATCATGGATTGTGATGAATAATTGGGAACATAGTTGAAGCCATGAATTAGATTTTAAACTAAGAAATAGCTTGTCATTATTAAGCTTTCACAAGCTGAAAATGGAAACATATATATGTATGTAGTCTAATAAAGAATTCACAATCCTACCAACATGACCATTGATCATGCAGTTGATCAGTCATCTGATCTTTATGATCTCCTCACAGACAGAAAAAGGACTTCTTGGTGTTGAACAAAACTAGTTGAAGAAGAAGGTCTTGCTATATATGTTGGGTACTCATCTCCGGCGATGATTACAGCAATTTTGGGCTCTAGGGCAGCTGCAGTGAGCTCTGTTTTCTCTCTCTTCTCTTTTTTTTCATTGGTCTACTGATCCATTGATGAAGGATAATTGTTGTAACAGCAAGAAAGAAAGAATAAAGCAATAGCTATGACTACAAAAACTGGCAGCAGGTATGGCAGAGGAGAGTTCCGTTGGAGTAACCCAACGTTGGTTGAGGAAATTCCTAGTGGCCTCACTGATGATGGCATATGATTCTCCTTTTCTCTCTGTATATTTCTTTCTTTCTGTGCTTGAGCTTGAGTTAGCAATGGGGTTGATCTCTGTATTTATATGGGTATATATATTTATTTATCTGGATAATAATTAATAATTAATATGATGACAACTTTTGTTTACATTACAGATGTGCGCTTAATTAGGTTTTGATTGACGTGGATTCTATTCCTCCTATTTGTCACATGCATATAGAAATTGAAAATGCATAGTGGAAAGGTTCTTGGTTTGAGAAATTCTTCAATATTAAAAGGAGACAAATGTCTTGTCTTTATTTTAAAACAAGGATGGAGAATAAGAGCCAAAAGGCGAGTTAATATTGGTAAAAGAATAGTAGGGATCCTTTTCTATAGCCCTCCCTATGAAGAGAAGAATCAAAACGTTGATATAATAAAATTTAATCGTGCATGAATTTATTTTAAAATTGATCAACTATCATCATAATTATAAAATTATATAATAAATAACATTTAAAACATGTGACATAATTTTATTAAAAGATTATACTAGAGAGATATTAAAATACATAATTTTAATTTTATACTTATCCAAACTTAAAGGATTGTTGCATGTAAAATGCCAATATATAAATTGAGACATTAATCTTATGAATCTCTTAGATACTCTTCTAGGATTTGGCTAAAATACATTAGATATATTTTATATTTTTATCATTAATTAATATGAAGATATGAGCTTCCTATATTTTTGTTCGATTATTTAAGTATGCAACATCTATTCTATCATAAAATGAACTTTTTTTTTTCTAATGAAGATCCCTTAAAAAAATTAGTCCCTCGCTACACAATGAGTAACTTTTATATATTATTATTAATAATATTTAGATAAACAAACTATCAAAATAATTTTGTGTTTTCCATTTTGTAAAAATATATTTTATGATTATAACGTATGTGACAACAATAACAGTGTTAAATTTATACACTATTAAGGCACGTTCGGACAAGCCAACTGTGGCTGCCCAGCAGATTTGATGCCACAGCCAAGTTTTTTTTAAAGGCATAATCAATTTTTTTTTTAAAGGCACAGTCATTTTAATTATATCATTTTATCTGCAATTGTTTGATAGATTTTATTCATTTTATTATCGAGTTATTTAATATGAGATATGATAAAATCAGGATCATTAACATTATATTTGATGAAAGAGTAGTAGCAAATAATTTTTTTATTTAGATTTTTCTAAGTCTATTTAGACTATACAAGAAGAGGAGGTATAAAATAATTTGGCAAAATTAATGTTAAAAAAGTTAACGGATTAGTGAAACTAAATAATTAAATATAAAACTTTTTGTAACCTTCCCAATCATTATTTTTTTAATATATATATATGTGTGTGTGTGTATGTATATGTATGTATGTATGTATATATGTATGTGTTTGTGTGTGTGTGTGTATATAGTAAACCCTATTACCTTGCACTTCCACTCCAATCAAGAAAAGAGCCTTTTTTTTTTCATTTAGGCAAATATTATATCTTGAAATTAAGACGATATTTGATAGAATTTATTCATTTATTATTGAATTATTTAATTTGAAATTTGGTAAAATCTAAATAACTAATTTGAGATTGATAAGAAAAGAGGTGCATTAAAATCTAGATAATTAAGATAGAGTTTATTCATTTTATTATTAAATTATTTAATACAAAAATATATTCATTTTCTTAAAATTTATTAATTATTGATAAAAATATATGAATATATATAAAATGTATAAAATTACATTTATATATATTTTTATATAAAAAATATTTTCTATATACTATATACACTAAGCAGTATATAATATACACGTTTTAAATATTATTTCACTTGGACCTCGCTACTAGTTTTTATCCAACAATATCAATTTCTATTTAATAGCAATCTTTATTTAATATATGATTACATAAAATTCGATTAACATTCTAAATTGGTCCTTTATCAAAAGGGTGATACTTAAGAAGGTTGGTACATTCAGTGATGACATAAAATTTTGGAATAACTTTCTACCGATATTCTCGTTTGCCTTTATTCCGCCCACATGCCTCTTTTCTCTCTTGGTTAAAAAATTGCAACATGTATATATATACATTCCAATAATAGCAACAAAGTTAAATAATTCAACTGTGTTTCAGTCAGTGGTTGTTGTTGAATCAATCAAAAGAATCATTGCATCACCATGCATATGATGAACCTTATGATCAGAGGTGGCTAGGGATGGATCCATGTGATCAGACTTTTTCACAAAGTTGAGTTGTGGGAGCTGGTCTTGCTATGTAGGAAGGGTTTCTGCTCTCCAGCCATAATCACAACAATCTCAGGGATTTCTTTGGTGTCATTTGATGTTGAGATTGCAGTTGCAGTAATAATTTTAGCCTTTGAACAACAAATCTTGATCAATATTATGGTGATAATTACAAAGAGCAAGGTGAGACAAAATATATTGAAAGCTGGAATAAGAATTATCTGTAGGCTACATTTCTCACTTGAATCTCTGATCTTAACCAAATCTTGAAATCTGTAAAGCAGTTTCTCTGCTTAACCTCAATTTATTGGAAGAGGATTAGAGGGTATATGTAATTCTCTGCAATTCTTAATGTTGCTTTATGTACAAACTCAATTATCATGAAATATCAAACTTGTATGACAAATAGTAATTATAATATATAATTATATAGTAATAGATACTTTGATTACCAACTTAATATTCTTCATTTGGTTTTTATCTGAAGTTTTGGGACATAGATCTGAAAGCATTTTGCCCCAAAATTTGTTTTTAAACGCAGTTAGGGGTCGGTTTTTACCTATATATCAGTTTTCAATCATGGTTCCAAGTAAAAAAGAATCATTACTCGTGGGTTATCTGAGTTCCAGATTGGGTCCAAAATAATTGAAGACTTAAAAGAGAGTTGATAACTGTTTGGGATATGCCCTAGAACCAATCGTGTCATATTATTTGGGGCTATCACCATATTGTATATATATTATGAATATTAATTATAAATTTGTTTATAATTAATAAATGATATTAATTATATCATTTTGCATTCCATCAGTTACGATATTAATTGATAATTGGATTATGAATGAAAAATGAGATCCCGTAATGTATTATGCGTCAAGACTCTATCTATAATGTGTTGTGGATAAGAGAATAGAGTCTATGATTTGAATACATCCAAATAAGTTCCCAGTTGAGGTAATGTCATTAGGGACGATGACATTGCATGACTGGTATGTTTTGTTGCTGCCAATGATTAGTATTCGATGCTAATAGTTGGGTGACGAGTTTCATGTCACAAGAGCATAAATATAGGTAGTGCGTTTGTGAACGTATTACTGAACGTGACCAATTGTGATGAGTCACATGAGTGGATGTCCATTGTCCATGACAAGTCGCATAGCCATACTAGTATACCACTAGTCCTTTGACTTGAGATATCATGGGTGTTCTCTACACTGAGACATATCATTCACTTATGTATATTGAATCGGACTAGCCACGCCTGATGAAAGAAGCTTGATAACAATGTGTTCTTTTTGTATGAGGACAAGTGATGATCAAGATGGAATCTGCTAGCTTAGACTTCTAAGCTTGAGGTTCTAGGTAGGGATGTTATACATAAGGATTAAATTTTTGGCCAAAGTACACTTATTCAAAAATGTGTTTTCGGATAAGTGGATCCCCTATATGATTTGAGTTCCTGATTCTATGATTGAGTTAGGGGTTTGACTATACCATGACTTGCACTCAATCGAGAGTCGACACTAGAGGGACTTTACTACATGCACATATGACTTTGAGGGATGATTTAAAATCTTTATTCATCGTGTCTGCGGATCATGATATCTTGCTAGAGGTCACTTATGATCATTGATAACTTCGAATACAAAGAGTTTTATCGAAGTGTTGCGAAATATTCGTATACATATTTATATCCAGCTCACGATGAACCCAAGAGGGTCATACACAAGCCAATCGATGTCTACAATGGTTATAAATGTTTCGTATGAAGAAACTAAAATATTATTTGATAATTGATCGGATAATATAAATTCTTTAAAGTAAATAAAAAATTTCTTGCAATGACGCGCTAGTACCCGTACGTTCGAGACATATTTCAATGATTTAATATATCATAAATATGATTTATTGATATATGAAAACTTAGTAAATATATTTACATATCAAGAATTTAAATAAATAAAAGTGTTTATTTATTATAAATTAAATAATAGTTATTTAATTAAAATAAATCCTTGAATGACAA
>JAVXUL010116993.1:0-17349 GCA_035590515.1 Trichilia minutiflora
TGTGGTATTAAGTATAAGATAAAACTCTTGACCTGATTCCCTGCATGCATAGAAATCACACGCGGTGGTATTAAGTATAAGATAAAACTCTTGAACAAAAATAAGTACACTAGTACAAAGAAATGCACAAGTTAACAGAAACTTTTTCCTCTCTTTGTCTTTCTTTCCAGTAAGCATTTCACTCTCAGCGAAAATTACATCTCTACTTATTATACTTCTGCTCACTACATCTATCTTACACCATATTTTATAATCTTTTACACCTTCTGGATATCCAAGTAATATTCCTTTCAAAGCTCTAGTTTCCAGCTTTCCTTTCTTGAGTTGGTTTCTTATGTAATCTACCTCAAGACTTTATCTGACAAGGATAATATCAGGGTATTGTGAGCTTTCTTTTGATTTTCATTGATCCCTAGTTCTGATAATTCTTTTCCCTCAATCTTGACTCCATCTTGTTCAATGACAGATTCTAGACATTCTTGCATGAGCAGAGCTTTCATCTTCATTTTTCACAAATTGAAATCATTGTCTCCTATAAATTTCTCTATTGAGTACTTAGTGGACACCATTCTTGACTCCTCCTATTTCTTTCTTAGGCTCTGATACCACTTGTGAGTAATTTCAAATCAAACTCAACCTCAAAAAATAAAGAAGAACAACATAGAATCGAGCAAGAACTTCTGCAAGCAATCTTAACTCAAGAAAGAAACCGAGACCATATTGAAAACTAGTCTTAATAACCAAGAAAACAACTCACACAAACTATGAATATTTCAAGAAGAAAACTAACTCCTTATTTCATACAGAAGTAAGAAGAAGAGTACAAAGAAATGCACCAGTTAATAGAAACTTTTTCCTCTCTATTTTCACCACTCAATCTCTCGAGATTTTATAGTTATTCAAACTTGTCACCTAGCTTGTGTAACCTACAGTATACCTTATCAAACACTATCAACTAACATCAACTAATTATAACTCCATCCTGTATATTCTTCTCTCTCTGTATAAAATATAGAGTTAGTTTTCTTCTTGAAATATTCATAGTTTGTGTAAGTTGTTTTCTTGGTTTTTAAGACTAGTTTTCACTCTGGTCTCGGTTTCTTTCTAGAGTTGAGATTGCTTGCAGAAGTTCTTGCTGGATTCCGTGTTGTTCTTCCTCATTTTTTGAGGTTGTGTTTGATATAAAATTACTTACAAGTGGTATTAGAGCCTAAGAAAGAAATATGAGTCAAGAATGGTGTCCACTAAGTACTCAATAGAGAAATTTATAAGAAACAATGATTTCAACTTATGAAAGATGAATATGAAAGCTCTGCTCATACAAGAAGGTCTGAAATCTGTCATTGAGCAAGATGGAGTCAAGATTGAGGGAAAAGAATTATCAGAACTAGAGATCAATGAAATTTAGAAGAAAGCTCACAGTGCCCTAATATTATCCTTATCATATAAAGTCTTGAGAGAGATTACAAAAGAAACCAATGCTAAAAAAGTTTGGGATAAGTTGAATGACAGATATTCTAAGAAGACTACAGTTAGAAGACTGTATCTAAAGAAGAAAATGTATGCATTTTGGTACATCTATCGAAGAACACTTGGATAACTTCAATAGATTGATGTTGGATTTAAATACTATAGAGATTAAAGTTGATGATGAAGATCAAGCCATGATGTTGCTGACTTTCCTTGCACCATCATGAACACTTTGTAGACACATTACTTCATGGAAGGCGTCGATTTTCTGGGATGATGTAAAGAATGCAATCAATTCTAGGGAGTTAAACAAGAAAATTGGGCAGAGAAATCAGAATGCAGAAGGCATGAGGGTTAGAGGCGGATCAAAAAGAAAGATTCAAGTGGAAAGAACTGAGGAAGATCATCTTCTAAAGGAAAGAAACTTAAATGTTTCTTTTTCCATAAAGAAGTGCATTTTTGAAAAGATTACTCAGAAATGAAGAACCAGAAGAAAGATAAAACAAATAGCTCCCATAAAAAAACAGCAGTAGAAACAAAAGAAGATCTTCAAGATTCTATACTCTCGATTATGTCCAATAAAACAGATGAAGGTGAGTGGACCTTAGACTCTGGTTATACTTTCCGTATGAGTCCAAATAAGCTTTTATTCATAACTCCTAGGAAGAAAGGAGGAAAGGAGCTATTAGGAAATAATATAGGGTATCTGGAAGGAATCAAAGGTTATAAGGTATTGTATAAAATGGTGGTGTTGGAAGATGTGTTGTTTTGTGAAACAGATTTGTTCGTAAAAAGGTAACAGAATCTGCTAGAAGAAGGAAATAGTGTTACTGAGAGGGTTCAGTTTGAGGTAGAGACTAAGAAAGCAACACCAGAAATAACAGAGAATGTAATTGAATCAGAAGAAACAAGTGTACAGATCAAGGAAGGACTGGTGATGATTACAATCTACAGATTAAAGCTCCTGTCAGGTTTGGTTATGCAGACCTGATTTCTTTTGCTTTATTATCTGTTGAAAGAGTAGAAGAACCAGTTAGTGTAGAAGAAGCTCTTAATAGCTCAGATGCACAGAATTGGTACAATGCAACGCAGGAGGAGATGAGTTCATTGTTAAAGAATAATTCTTGGAAACTAGTAGAGAAACCAGCAGATAGAAAAGTGATTGATTGCAAATGGATATTCAAAAGAAAGTAAGATGAATCAGAAGCAAGTGGGATAAGATATAAAGCCAGGTTAATTGCTAAGTGATTCACACAAAAGCATGGAGTGCATTTTAATAAGGTATTTTCACCTTAGTGAGACATGCTTCTATGAGAGTTCTCTTAGCATTAGCTGCTGTTAAAATCTTGAGGTAGGGCAGATAGATGTCAAAACTGCGTTTTTACGTGGCAGTGTTGATGGGGAAATTACACATCTCAGCTAGAGGTATTTGAAGAAAAGACTTAAACTTGTAATCTTGAAAAGTCCTTTTATGGGCTCAAACAGTCCCTGAGGCAATGGAACTTGAAGTTTCATAACTTTATGATGAATGTTGGTTTTTTTACAAGTCTTTTTGATAGTTGTGTATTTTTAAGAAATCAGAAAATTCATCAATGATATATCTGATGACATATGTTGATGATATTCTAATTTTTTGCTCAAATAAGATGCTGGTTCCAGAAGTGAAAAAATGGCTAAATAACGAGTTTGAGATGGAGTTGGGGCCCCGTTAAGAAAATTTTAGGTGTTGAAGTGAAGAGAAACAAGAAAAACAGAAGGTTGTGCTTATCTCAGGAGGCTTATCTTGGTAAGGTGTTGAGAAATTTTGGAATGAGTAGTGCAAAACCAGCGAGTGTTCTTTTTGCAGCTCACTTCAAATTGTCAGCTGATCAGAGTCTTAAAACATATGCAGAAGAGCAAGTGATGAGTAAACCTCCATATACAAATGTCATTGGTAGCTTAATGTTTGCAATGGTTTGCTCAAGACTAGATATTGCACATAGGGTAAGTGTGGTGAGCAGGTTTATGAGCAACTCTGGAAAGGATCTGATTTTATAGACTAGATATTCCAGCTCTCTGGTTTATAGAAGATCTGATTTTATTAAAATTGATGTAATGGGGTATGTGGATGCAGACTATGCTGCAGACTTGAACAGGAGGAGGTCACTTACTAGATTTGTCTTTATATTTGTAGAATGCGTAGTAAAGCTGGAAATCATCTTTATAACATGTTATTGCTTTGTCAACAACAGAAGCTCAATATATGGCTGCATCAAAAGCTATAAAGGAGGCTATTTGGCTGAGGGATTTGGTAAGTGAACTTGGTTTTGAGCAAGGTGCAATGAAAATATTGTGACAGCCAAAGTGCCTTACAATTAATCAAACATCATGTGTTTCATGAGAGAACAAAACTTATAGATGTGAAGGTTCATGTTATTAGAGCTGAAGTTGCTAAAGGGATAGTTAAACCAGAGAAGGTGCACGCATCTGATAATTCAGCAAAAACTCCTTACTAAAGCTGTATTTTTATCAAAGCTTAAGCACTGCTTTAAGGTGCACACATTAAAGACTAAGGTCTGAAAGTTATAATTGAAGCTGGTATTGCTTGTGAAAGTTAAAAAGTTTAAAAAAACAGCTTGAAGTTGTTAGCACAATTACTTGTAGAAGCTTGATGTTCTGGAAGTAATAAAGTTGTACGGAGAGGAAAACTAGTAGCTTGCAAAGTTTAAGGATCATTGTAAAGAAATGTGAAGAGTGATCCTTTTACTTGGAAGATGATGCTCAGATCAATTGCAGAAGCTGCAGATATGCAAATAATCTTGAGTTCCAGTCTAATTGTTATGTTATTGGAGTGTCTAAGAAATTAATTCTGTTACAGAAAGTTGCTTTGGTACCAAGCAGGTCACTTTGTGTTTTGTGACAGACATGAATAATTATAAAATGAGTGTTGGTGATGTATTTGATGTCCCGAGTTGAATGCATATTTTTTTAATACATCTTGTTCCTTAAGCGATTGATTTTTCCTATGAATTTCTTACTTACTTCTCTTTGCTTATTATTTCTAATTTGCTTGGTTAAGCCTTGATTGTGTTCATTAGCTTTTAGTATTACAAGTTCAAGTCTGTTTTTTGCTTCTTTGATTTTCTGAGGTTGGAAAGATTCAGAAAGCTTACTCTCTCCTCTCTCTTTCCTTCAGTTGTTTTCTCTTTTCCATTTTGAATTTTTTTATTTTTTCTATCTGTTTGAAAATTTTAAGTTTCATATGCATATATGTTTAAATACAGACATACCTAAAATTATATAGGTATATATCGGTCAGAAACTTCGGATTTTTAATTTTCTTTTTTATTTATGTGGAACACATATGTTTGTATATGTAGATGCTGTGTGTATGTGATAGTGAAAAGATCGAGGAATCTGCTGTTCAAATGTCTTCATTGTTGTATTTGATTTATTTTTTTATTTTGTAGCAAAAGTTTATTTATATTGATGTGTATGTATGCAATGTGTGAACAAATTTATGTGTGTTCACGTACATGATACATAAGCATTCAATATTTTTGATTTAATATGTTACTAGAATTTTTTCCTTTGTGTAAGCATGTGGGAGGGAGCCATGAGAGTGGAGGAGAGCAGAGCCCACACTCATGAGCTAGAGAGCAGGATAGGTATTTGCCAATAGCAATCATAAGCAGAATCATGAAGACAGCATTGCCGGCTAATGGCAAGATTGGCAAAGACACCAAGGAGACTGTACAGGAATGTGTCTCTGAGTTTATCAGTTTCATTACCAGTAAGTATGCAAACAAACTTGTTTTTTAATTGTTAGGTCAGATTTATGTTCTTGGCATATTTTTCTCTATGATGACTGTGATTTTTTTGAGAGAGTCAAGGTTTTTTTCGGTGAATTGGAAATATGAATAGTGTTTTCAGAAATAAAGCTCGGGCGAATTATATTTTTGCAAAATTTACTTTCCTTCTCTTTTGGTGGATTGTAACTGAGAACTGGTGCCTAGAAAGTATGTAGATGTATTCTGATTTGAGCATTTTGTTTGTGCATGCGATAGCTGTTTTAGCTAATTAGGATGGAGTTTTGGAAAGTGAGATTTAGTTTTATTGATTGAGAGAGCAATTTGATTTGTCAAGTTTAATAATTGTTTTGGAATTTGGCTTTTGTTTGGTGGGAAAAGGTATTAATGCTCTTAATATCTGGGATTTTATTTTATGGGTGATGTATGACGTTGCTGAAGATGAATGATTTGTCAGTTGAATTGTGATTGTGGTTTTTGGAAGCTAGCTTTTATTTTGTGGTAAGGGGTTCTGTTGTATTTGGGAAGTGGGTTTTGTAGCTTTTGAAGTGAATCAGTAATTATAGAAATACGAGGGATCTATGTTGTAAATTGTACCTGTGTTAGTGTAAAATTTGATTATGTTTTTGAAAACGGTCTGGGAAAATGTTTGTCTTGTAGGGCAAGTGATAAGTGTCAGAAGGAGAAAAGGAAGACAATTAATGGAGTTGCTCTGGGAAATGACAACTCTGGGTTTTGAAGACTACATTGAGCCACTTAAGGCATACCTAATGAGGTATAGGGAGGTAAGTTTCATTCCCTTCTTTACCTTAGCTAATGCCTGTTTCTTTTTTTTTCCTGGGTAATAGTCTGCATTGAGCAATTTTAGTATAGAATGAATCCATATGATAGCGAGAAAATTAAGGGGTGTGGGAAAATTTCTAATTGCTTGTAGTAAACAATTGAAATCAAGTCATGTAAAACCTGTGTTATGTTTAGGTTGAAATCATTAAAATCTATTGTGGACAAGCTCATGTCTATTCTTTCAATGCTTCTTCTTTGTTGTTTATAGTAACCAAATTCAGCATTGATTTTTGGTTTGGTTTTCTATGCATTTCCTTGACAACTTCAATCCTTGTAAGTTTCTGATTATTTGTTTTTACGTTTGGGGATTAATTTCGTGGGACAAAGGTAACTGAACCCTTTTGTTACTAAATTTTTTTTATTTTCTGACTTATATAGTTTTTCTTGCTTCGTCGCATAAGTTAGGAGGCACATTGGAACTTTGACAGGGTGATACCAAGGGATCTGCTAGGGGTGGGGATGCATCTTCTAAAAGGGATGCAGTTGGAGCATCCCTAGCCAAAATGCACAAGTTCCCACCACATAATTCTTACAATCCTACTTTAGAAACCTTAAAGGGTGGTCAAGTTGTTGAATGAATTTCGATCATTAACTCACATTATTCTATTTCTTCTTGGAGGTATGGTACATTTGCTGTTTGATCTTCAGGGTTCAATGAACTATGTTAATTTCCAAGTAACTCTCTTTCTATCTCTCTGTCAGTTTTTCAATAATTAATTGAAAATAGAGTCTAATTAACTGTTGAAAACAGCAATTATGGGGGGTACAGTTCTCATATTCATTTACCAATTTATTTATGTACTTTGTGGTTTTTTCAAATATCAGTGTCACTGATTAGTTTGTGCACTGGTCTACAGAAAAGCACTAATGCATTCATGTCCATGGATTTGGGGAATATAATTTTAGTCCTGTGCCTAAAACCCTTTTGCATATTGTGTCATTTTTATGCTTAGAATAAGTTTGAGAAGAAAATGAATTGAACTGTGTAAAGCATTTCCCATTCTAATATTACTGATTATGTTTTATATTTCTTTTCATTTGTTTCTTCTCTTTCGTAAAAAAGAAAGGAATGGATTTTATCTGGTTAAAAATCCATTACTTTTTGTAACTGATGGTGGATGCCTTTTAGCAGGCCTCTGATGTTTGTATCAAAAACAGACTGACACCAAAAATTTCATATTAGTTTCGCACTTTACAAAGATGACTACTTTGAAGTGCGCTTTTAATAGATATTATAGATTTTCAAAAGTTCTCTGATCACCAAAACCTTGTCAAATCCTGTCCAAACATGTATGAGTGGAAAATATTGATCAATCAAAAGCTGGTCTTGACGGTGCCCTGAGTTTGTTGGTAAATAGGGAGCTATGAGGCTTCACTTCATCAAAGGTTTTGGGGACCTGCTTAATCAAGCATCAAATAATCTTCATTGTTTTCCTAGAAAAATATTGTTGATTGTCATTTTGTATCAAATGCAATATAGCTGCACTTTGCTTGATTCATACGGAATCTAGTCCCAATCCAGAGTAAGGTTGGTGATTGAAATATTAATAACTGCCAAAGTTATTACTTGATGGTAGATACCCAGTGAAAAAAGACTGGAAATCTGGATTTATCACATATTGTTTTCTTTTGTTAATTTGTGTTGTGGAAATGAGCTTCCATTTGGTTTTATTTAGTTTCAATGAGTACTTAAATTTCTTTCATTTTTATGTACTCCTGTCGTTTGATTTTTGGTTCATGAAATTTTAAGGCAGAGGGACAGCATATGATTGTTCCATCCATGCAAGGGAATGAATAAAAGGTTCTATCCTTCACTTCATCGTTTTAATGAATTCTAGGGTTTATCAAACGTTATAGTTTCAACATCTATATTATCTTTCATATAAAGTTATTTGACTTGATCCTAAGTTCTATACAATTTTTGGGTCCTTTTTGTTTATTCCCGATGGCTCGGATAATATCAACAAAACAGTCCGTGGTAGTTTGATGATTAATTAGTTCTGTAAATTTGATTATTTATCAAATATATATGATTGCATGAAACCTATGAAGAGAGGTTTCTAATGTGCTGAAACTTGTAAATCACTTTTTTAAGTTGATAGCTATAAACTCTCAAGTACTTTCTGCAAAAATTTCTTGTAGCATTCTTTCCCAAGAAACTACTCCATCCCCTTGGAACTAACTATCAAGGTGCAAACAATTTTTCTTTGTGGATTTGGACATTAAATAAAGGGTTATAATTATTAGGGATACAGGATGTTTATTATTTGGAATATCAAATTTTTAATATAAATAGATGAATATGATTTTTTTTTTTCATCTTTTGCTACTAACATGTTAAGGATTTATCCAATGTTGAGATTCATTGTATGTGCCCAAAAACGCTAGGATTGGGTGAGCAGTAGGTCACCTAGTTCTCAATATGATATTTTAAATTTTCATATTTTTAAATTACGAATTGTTATATTTTTCAATTATAGAACATACAATGAATGGCAAAGGGACCAACCCCCCAAATATCAAGTAGGCAAACGATTGCAATCGACAAAGACGCCGCTACCAAAATGTCTATATTCCCCAAGCAAGGGTATGAATTGACAATTTCTGGCCAACTGTCAGAATCCATGCACTCAGACTCCGTCTGTCTTTCTCACACAATCACAGTAGTATTAGGACGGGACACTTATTTTGTCCTAAGGATTACCACGTTACATGCACGTGAGTTGTGATGAGAGACATTGGACGGTTGACACATAAATAAGATGGAGAAAAGAGATTTGTAGGAGTAGTCGTGGTGTTAGTATTGTTAGTATATGTGAATCAGCTGTCTCCTCTCCTAGTTGTTTGTTTCTCTCCAATCCATCTCCATCCCCTGCGACGTGACCATCATAACATCATCTGTCTCCTGCACGAGCACTCCAGCTCAACCTCACCATACACATTACGTATGCCATTACCTTACATATAAAATAGAACACAATAGATAATAAATACAATAGCCATCTAATGATACATAGTACACTGATGTTTGTTTTCATTGTAAAAGAATCAAACAAGTAACCCTTCATGACTTTCAAATTGTTGGTTCATCAATTGGATTGGTGGTGTCATTGTTATTGATTGAAGACTCGTAATGTATATTTAATATTTTGGTGTGGATTATAACCCAAATGTATGGTGTGAGCAATAATATACATATATAGTTACTTATAATACATGTATAAATGTTAATCAGCAGTAGCGTGTGTTTGTCTGTCTCCTTTATCCAACTCAGACCCAGAGAGTCTCCAGCTCACACCACAATGACCCCCATTAAAGGCATCAACTTAGCAATTCACATTTTTAAAGAAACAACTCTTAATCAGTCAACACATTCATTCATTCTTTCTTTCTTTCTTTCTTTCTTTCTTTCTTAGTCAAAGTTTTGCATACTCTTTTGGTATTTCTGAAAAAAGAAAATTCTTCGTCTGGCTGCATGCACTACAGTTGGCCCCGTTTAAGCTGCAGGGAAAGAAGACATTAATGGAGAGAGAGAGAGAGAGAGGAAGAAGATCTGCATATGAATATGATATCTCATGTCTGGCCATTCTCACGTGCCCGTTGTTTTTTGTTGCTGTGGAATGTAGAGTTGATGCTTCAGCTTCTACAAAAGGTACATAGGATCAATCATCATCAAACTGTCAACATCAGGATTCTACTGGAAATTAAATTAAAGTTTTACGACATTCACACGCTGCCTCTCACAAAATTATCATTTCTTCTCTCTTTTATAAAAAATTTATTTATTTATTAAATCATACCCGCTTTTTATTATTTTGATTTCGAAAATTTTTTTCCTTATTTTTTAGTTTCACCAGTTAAAATTCTAATTTACCTCATACATATCTTAAGTTGAACGTTGGTAAATTCTAAAAGAAGATTATTTTTTATATTATTACAATTCCCTCGATTGAATTTAAAATAAAAAATTAATTGATAAATGAATTTTAATTTATTTAATTATTTCTTATCAAATATGTACAAAATTAAAAATAAAAATGAAATACTCATTTAAACTACATCTCAATCAATGGACAAACCTACTTACACCACTCTTAAAAAATTTTACTAATTATTTTATGACATAATAATAATAATAATATAAAAGATTATATCAAAAATTAAAAATCTTTGTACATCTAAGATTGCTTTAAGAGACAACTGTCATTTACTGTAGTTATTGGCGGTCAGGAGGCAGGTGTATGGTTCTGATCCTTCTTCTTTGGTGTTAACATGGTTGTCTGTCACAGTCAATGCAAGAGATTTGACTGTTTTCATCTTCTTGGCTGTGACCACTGACCTGTGAGCGTCGCCCAATCCGACAGTCCAACTCATTTTTTTTAAGGGGGAATGACAAATATCCCCTAAGCTTTGCACAAAAATCATACACCCCTCTTTTATCGATGTGGCAATGATCTCAGTCGATCATGTTCTGCAATCAATGATCTTGATTATTGCCACGTCGATAGGAGGGAGGTGTATGATTTTTGTGCAAAATTTAGGGGTATTTATCATTCCCCTCTTTTTTAATTCTACATCTGCTTTTTCAAGCGTATTTTATTCTCTTCATGGAAAAATAAATAAAAACAATGGAATGGAATGGAATGGATGGAACCCATTAACAACAATCAAATCAACATGAATTTTTATTACATTGCATTGGATGGAAATTTGCATTATCCTTGATTGGTGCCTGAAATTTTTATTCCAAATCACATGGTTTGTTGTGTGAAATTAAGAACAAAATGAAGAGATGAGAATGCAATGTCAAATATTCTTTTCATCTTATCTTGGATTAGTCAATTACTAATAAAAAAAAAAAGAAATTCACTTTGTTCATATATGTGTATAGATAGATAGATATATAGCATTGGCATATATACAAGAATAAAGTAATGAACTATTACAATTTTTCTATAAATAATTATTTATTAATCTGGACATTTCGTTTCATTATAAGTGTATTAGCTTAATTAATTAATAAAATGAGTTTTTAATTAATTATATATATATATATATTTAGAATAACCAAATTATGATAATGAGTTTTGTTTGACTGATCTGAAAATAAAGTATTGTATAGTCACAAATGAAGGCCATCGCTTACTAATCTGGAATGGGGTAGAATTATCATTTTAAAAAATATTGTTGGAAATATATTTATAGGTGTGAGTACATGTACAGAATGTACTCATAATAAAGATGTTATAATTTTGATAAATAAGAATGTTGTAAGTTGTACAACACGCGCTCGAATTCAACGCTACAGAGAGCGTGGAGTTGTCGCCCACGCCACGATGGCTGATAAGTTGGACAGCAGTAAAGTAACGTAAGCAAAAGAGTATGTGTGGGGCCCACTCAATATTTAGTATGGTTGGGGTCCACGTGATCGAGCAGGATAAGTATAATACTATAAGATCTGCTTCGCTGATGCTGATACTGCCCTTCGTCGTCGTCGTCGTCTTCGTGATCATCACATCAGGATTCATCAACTTCATCAACCACATCTGAACATGTACGTTTCCTTCCTTACAAAATTTCATGTCCAAAGAGTACTTACCAAATCTCAAATCTCTCACTTACCAAATTCCAAACCCCTTTGTGCCACGTCACTTCATGCCTCGATTCTCATTTTTAAGATAATAAATTAAAAAGTAGTACAACCACAACAAGCGTGCAAGAACTACTACAGTTTATAATGGTTTTAATTTCTTTAATTGCTTCTTCAATGAATCAATTTAAGAGGTCCAAAAATAGTATAAATCGGGCTTGCATTCTACGAAGTTGGATATGCGATATCTCGGACACCACGTCTTTGCGTACGTTAAATTCGTTACATTTTTTGTGGAGCCACTTTTCACTGTATTAGTTGAAGGATAGCTTTGGGTATTTAACATGTTTATCTCTTCTGTACAATGTACAAGGGACTACTCTCCTACAAAGGACCCGGTTGGTTTTTGAATAATGTTTCTGGTTTTATTTTCAAAAATTAAAAAAAATACTGGTTTAAGTTTGAAGATTTTAGATTTTGATAATATATTTACAGAGTAATAATTTTATATAAGTATAATATTAGTAATATAAATTTATATATATACTCACATGATATAATGATATTAATTTTTGTGGTTCATATTATTTATTATGAATTATATTAATTTTATATTTTTATTAAATATTATTATTATATTATATTAATTTGTAATATATATATACCTAACACTACTAATATGTATGATAAAAAAGTTGATTTAATTTTATGGAATCAATAAAAAGAAATGTGGATTCTGTCACAAACATATTATATAGATTATGCAATTTTTCAATTCTCGTAACATACGAAGATGTATGTATGTATGTGTCTTTCATGGAATAATTTTATAAACAAAACAATAAACACTAAATTTAAAACAAATGAATATTCAGGAGAGAAAAATTAATTTACATGCGCAATAATGTTAAGGAATATTATGAAGAATTCACGACTCTCCAAGAAAAGGAGGAGGAGGAGGAGGAATGCAATGATCTAAACAACAGAATATTGAAAAAGAAAATAAGAAAAAAAATGCTTACATTAAGCTAAACTGTCCTCTTTGTTAATGGCTGTAATAATTAACTGCCGAAGCCAACATACATATGGAATAAATAACTCCAACAACAGAAAAATAAATAAATAAATAAAAGTCATCAAAAGTCATTATCTTATATTTATATCTTCACCCACAAACTATATATATATATATATGCAAATGTTGTTAATTTATTTGTAAAATTCGAATCATAGTTTTCTTTTTGGATTTATTTAAAATTTTGTCTATTTAAATTTCAATATATGGGAATATCTAGCAGATATAAGAAATATAAAAAATGCTGTAAAGAAAATGAATGCATTACAAAATTAAACCCACAAAAAGAAACGTGAATTAATATTCCTAGAAGATGAAATGAAAAGAAATGTACTAAAAAGGTCAATAGATTTGTGGAATGTAATCACGTTCATATAAGCTCTTAATTAACTACGAAGCCAAACCAAGGTCTATCTGTCTGCCTCTCTGTCTTTCTGTTTTTCTCCATTTCTTTATTCCCCAACTGTTATATCTCCCATTCAAATCCTGATCTCTCTCACTTTCTCTTTCCAAACAAAAAACCATTCTTCTTCACAGACAAAGATCACAGTTCAACTATATATATAACTCCTGTATCTGTTACGGTTTCATTGTTTTTCCGACAGAATTACATATATAATATGACGAGTAACTACAATATCGGACAGTTCGGTGATACGACACTCACCAAGGTGTTTGTGGGTGGTTTAGCTTGGGAAACTCCGAAAGAAGCTATGAGAGAACACTTCGAAAAGTACGGTGAAATCCTGGAGGCTGTCATTATCTTTGATAAAGTGACAGGAAGATCGAAGGGATACGGATTTGTAAGTCTAGTAATGTTATCGTGTCTCTTAATTGTTGCATGGAATCGTTAACCAAAGTGAGAATAATCTGAGTTTGATCTATCTGCTCTTCTGTTCTGTTTATAGGTTACGTTTAAGGAAGCTGAAGCGGCTAAGAAGGCTTGCGAAGACCCCACGCCTTTCATCAACGGCCGCCGAGCAAATTGTAACTTGGCTTCGCTCGGCGCTCGCAGACCTAGGTCGGGTTCGACCACATCTCCTCAACTAGGTAAAGAAAATAACAAAAATATTCGTCTTAAAATGGACTCTATTTTCACAACTGTTGGTTATAACGTTGTGATTTGATTTAAATTGCGAAGGATCCAACGTTGGACCGAGGTCCACATCATCCGCACCAGCAAATCATGTACAGTGGTATTATCCGGCTGGGACTCATGCGACGCCGTTTCATCACCAGCATCATCAGGCCGTTCCTTTTTATGGGTAAGTCCCCCTTGTTTATTCGTCGGAGTTGTATTTTATGAAAGTTGATAGTGTCTTATGAGATTACCGCTCCGTTCAGGTACTCTCCCACCTACGTGGCGACGGATGTCAGTTACAATCATGTAAGTTGATGATCTTCGATTTGATTCAGTACAACTGCACTTTCATTATATTTCGTGTGTCCTCACTGTTCTACCACTAACTTAAAAGCAATCGAGCTTTAGTTTTAGAATGTTTAATGCTATAGTAATTAACGATCATGATTGGAGATCACGGACACAGTCTTACAGCAGAACAAGTAGTTCCTTCTCGCGCATTGTCATGATAATCATTTAATAGGTCTTGTTAACGTCGATCCATCCAAAATCGTACGGTTACGAATAATCAATCACATTTCTCCATCATTTTTAGGGGACACTTCTCAAATAGTTAACCTTCCTTGTTTATTATATAATATTAATCTTTTAGTGTATTTCATTTGGATTATATCTTAACATAGAATTGGGTTTTTGTTTTCTGTGGTGATGGTCACAGAAACTGAGCTACGCCAGTGGGTCCTACGTGAACGGGTATTTCTCACAGATGTATCCAAGCCAAACTATCGTGGGTGCCAACACATTGATGCCAATGTACCCTTCTTATCACTTGCATCAATCACAGACAATGGGCATACCGGCCCATGCCTTCCAGCCAACAATCGCGGGTCCCATGACGACGGTCCCAACGATCGTTTCAAAACCAGCATCAATCGCTCCTAACACAGGTACGTACAACAATATCTTGTACAACTTTCCACAACTGATTACATGTACAAAACCTGATAAATGTCCAAAATAAGGAACGTGAGGGGCATGATGGTATCACGTGAGCCAGCGACAGAGTTGAATTGGACCCATTTGCCGGCTGGACTTTTTAGGAAATCCACATGGTCTAAAATGACGAATATGCTCTTTATCATCAGAATGATTTTAAAATTCAATTTTATGAATTTATAGGAAATAAAATTAAATTTTTAATTAAAAATCCTTAATAGTATAAACCATGAAGAAATTTTTTTTTAAAATTCTCTCAAGTATATATAATATGTGATGCAAGGTATATGATATATGACATATAAATGAGTTGATGATGTGGCATGATAATTTATAATATTTATTTTGATGGTGATAGATTAATGGACCTCCACCACCCACAGCTTCGCCGTGCTGCCAATTTCAAAATTTTTATTTTTTTTTATAATTTTTATTTACTCTGATAATAGTTTAAGCGTGAGTGAATATAATAGAGATTTTTTTTATTTTTTTAAATAAAAACTGATATTAGGGAAACAATTTGCTTGGCTGTGAAATAGGTGGTACTGTAGTTGGGGGAGCAGGTGATCACCCACTCAAAAGAGTTGGCTTCTAAGTTGGCAAATAACATGCAAAGAAGGAAGGAGAAGAAGAGGTGGAAGAATTGGAAGCTGTTCAGAGCAAACTTATTATTATCTGATCTGTTTTGGCTCAATCAACTTTATTTTCCTTTATTTTCCAATTTTTTAATTTAATTTATTATTAAATTTTTAGGTGTTTGATAAAAAGATTCTTTCATTTTCTTTCTTTTTCTAACATCTAAGCCTGAGCTGTGAATCTTTCATTTTCTTTCTTTCACTAACATCTAAGCCTGAGCTGTGAATCTTTCATTTTCTTTCTTTCTCTAACATCTAAGCCTGAGCTGTGAATCATTAAATAAGCAATTAAAAAAAAAAGGAAGAAGAGAGCAGAAGAAGAACGTGATACAGAAGTCATCTATGGATGATAGATGACTAGATGTTTTTAATTAATTTTAGCTCATGTCTTATGGGTTAATTAGCTAACTGCATTAATTAATTAAGCCTGCAAATCTACTTGTTCTCTTGATGAATATTTCTTCTCTTTATTGTTTAATTATAGCATCAGCTATTATCAGTATGATTATTGTACATAATTAAAATCCTACTAATGCAATGAAGCAAGTCTAAATTGATGGGCATTCGTTACAATCATGAAGAAATCTTTGAAATGCATTATGGGAAACTATTGCGGATTGAAGCAAAAATTGCGTACTTGAATGTCTCTTTCATATCTATCTTCAAAACGTGAACAGTGTTCTCGATGAAAGCAAGGAGTTGCCTGATCATGGAATTTAGTTTCAGGGAGAATATGGAGAAGACACTCTTTGTCAAATATATTAGGGAATATAAATATATATAATATAATGGTAATTTCATTTAATTTTGCCTTAAACTTACTAGATATTCTTTTATTATTAAATAAGTATTTTATTACTAAATTAATCTATGTAATTCATGTATTGTTAATTAGTTTAAATTTATAAATAATAATAATTAAATTAAAACTAATAAATCATCTATCACAATATTAGGAAGACAAATCCACTAGAGAGAGTGAGAGTTTTATTAAAAAGAGTCAAGATTAATGATGCTCAAAGTTGGTTTAATTTACAAATATATTTTTTTTCTATGTTTTATCCAATGTTTTATTTTGTTGATGATATAATGTATTTAGGTTTAATAGGATGCAGTGGCGATGGGAAGGTGATATAACCCTTATTTACAGGTCCTGAATTCAATTGTAAGTCTGATTGTTATCGTTGCGTAAACTGAATTAAGCGCATATCCATACCCAGAAGCAAGAATACTAGATTCGTCCCGATTTAATGTCACATAGAGGATATAAAGGGTCTGATCGGATCGGAGTTTCGGGTTAAAAATAAAAAAAAATGTATTTAAATTTAATTGAATCTATTATTGGATGTAATATGGTTGTATGTTTGAATTTGTTTTAATGGAATTTCTCCTGTTCGATTTGTAGCTGTGGCTGCTATCCTGTTCTTATTATCCAACAATCTAAAATTTTCCTACATAATTTATAATGAAATATATTTAATTATATATAAAAATATAAATTATTTTTTAAAATTAATTAGATATCAACAGTGAAACGTTTTACTCAAGGGTATAAGATATGCATTCTTAATTTACTTTTTGTTCTATTTTTTATATTGTAATTTTTAATTTTTTAATTTTTAAATATAATAAAAAAGGGATTTAACCAAAAATAGCCAAACAGTAAAACTGAAATTCAAAAATATCCATCGTGATAATTTTCAATCAAAAATAGCCATGTTTACTGTTTGATGACGAAAATACCCTTGAAATCAAAAATAAATAAGCACTCTTCGCCTAACATTTGCATCTGTTCGAGTGGCTATTCAGAAAAAATTGACACTTCCTCCTGATCTGATTTAGTGCATTTCTGATTTGAAGGTATGTGTGTA
>JAVXUL010117012.1:0-33280 GCA_035590515.1 Trichilia minutiflora
AACATTGGAATGAATAAGCAGAAATATCTGTTTGAGAAGCTTGAAGAAAGGAGATGACCGTGGTTCTTGAAATTTCGCTTGAAAAGGAGTGGTCTTTATAGCAGGGCTTAGGCACTTCAACCGTCGGTTTTGATCTAATGGACCAGAAGACGCCATGCCACCTGAAGACAGAACGTCAAGAGTCAGGTCTTATCAACATTTAAGTAAGATGAGCCCCACCCCGATACGTAATTATGATAGCCCGGATACCGTGTATTCTCGGATTGGTTCAGTGATAGAGAAGAGACACGTGTGGATCAATTGCGTTTCCAAGAGGATGACAGAGACGTAGCGTCAGTCAGGCCAACCGAACGGAGGATACACAGTTTTCAATTAAATTGATTATTTAATTAAAAACTGGGGGGCAACTGTTGGGGGCTTTTACTGAGGCCCAACCCGGTGACCCAGGCCCATCTCCACGCCCTCGTCCAGGCCCACTACATGAACATATTCAGCGATTTCTATTATGCGGTATCGTTCTGAGAGAATGGTCAGACCAACAGTAAGACAGTCTATTCGCCTCGGGTGCTACAGCCGAGACGAACAGTCGGGAGCTCTTCATCGAAGATGTTCGCCATCAACTTGTACTCGGATCAGAGCTTTCAATAACATGCACCTTTAGGATCGGGAGTTCGGGGATGACGTGGCAAGGAATAGAAGGAATAGCGCTGTAATTTTCCGCGCCCTCTAACCTTATGACAGGTCACCCTGGGCACGTCAGCCATGCAACAACGCGTGTCCCTGGGGTCGCCATTTGGCTATTGCAACCTGCCAATTCACCACCTCCTATATCTTATCACTATCCTTTTTCACCAAAGAACTACGTGTGACTTGATCCCTCCACCCACCGAAAGAAGATCAAGGGAGAGGAGCACCGAAGATTCGGGAAAAGAAGAGAGAAAGAGAGAGAGATGGAGGAACCAGAGGAGAAAAGAGGGAAGAAAGGGGGTTACGTAGGCAGCTTGAGTTTCTTCCCCAAGTCCAGTCGTAAAAACAAACAAACCCGATCATCGCCTCAAGTTCGAGGACGGGAAGAAAAAGAAAACCTGTTGGTGTAAGAAAAATCACCGTGATATTTTCTTGTATTAACAATTATTATTTTAATTTATTTTTTATCATAATTTATCGTATATAAATAAATAATTAAATTTAAATAAATCAAATTTAAATAAATTGATCTTATTTATATTAAGAATTTTAATACAAATAATTTATAAATTATATCTATATTGATTTAAATAATAAATAAGTCATATTCATATCGGTAAAAAATACAACTTATTTATCTTAATTATATTTCTATTTTTTTTTTTATATATTTTATCAATTGTGATACATTTGTCATGAGATATTAATGCTGATGCATTAATAAATTTATAATATATTTATTTTTAGATGTTAAAATTTGACTGTAAAAAAATAAATATACAGGTAAAATAGTTTTAATAGAACCATTCCATTCATAATTATCTATTCCCAATATATTGGGTCGACCGTGATATATTAATAATTTATAATAATTTAAAATTCCAAATTTAATTATTTCATCAACATGATGAAAGGATACTGTACTCAAAACGACAACTTTTATGGTGCAATATGATAGACTTTCTCAATTCAAGTATTGTGGTAGTTGCCGCACTGAATTAGACCCTCTCTGTTACCCAATACTTGAGATAAGGTTGTGAAGCCTAGAGAAAGCCACAACCACCATTCACTAACTAATGAGGCTGTAATCGTTGTAATTACATTCTCATTTGTCTCGGATTCAAGTCAAAACATAGAAAAATGAAATCATCTTTACTCAAATCTCAATTTTTCCTCCCCAGTCTCACAAACCCAACTGCAAATACTTCAGTTTTCATTATCCCCGTCATCAAAACCACCAAATCATGTCTAAAACCCCAACATGCAAGAGCTACAACCAATTTCACCAGACTTCCAACTTTGGAAAACCGTGGAAGAACTAGTTACAAGTACAATGATAAAAGTGAGTTCTTGATATTAGAATCTAACAAAAATGAGTTTCTTCAGGTTTTTCCAGATGGGGGTTCAAGGTTTTTGCTAGTTGGAGCGGTTTCTGTAGGATTTGTGTTGCTGTTTTTTATGGGAATGGATGATCAGAAAGCTTTGGCATTGGGTCCTGAAGGTCCACTGGTTGAAGAATTCTGGGAAAATGTTAGGAGATATGCACTTTATGCTCTCACTGTGAGTACTGGTGCTCTTTACACTATTTTTCAGCCTATATTGGAGTTACTGAGGAATCCTATTTCTGCAATTCTCCTTTTGTTGATATTTGGTGGCAGCATCTATGTTGTTTCCCAAGTACTTTCAGCTATGGTCGGGGTTAATGAATTTGCTTATGATTATGGATACTAGCTTGATTGAAAGGTTTCCATTTGAAGATTTTCTTGACTGTTTATCTTGTTGTCTTTAAGCTTATCTTATCCCATCTTCTAGAAATTTTTAGATGCAGAGGCTAACACTGCTCAGAATTATATATGGCGAATTTACTGTTGTTGTTTTGCACCGAACCAACATTGTTTATAGGATAAATGACCATTTCTCTACTGGTTTTTGACTTAACACCCCCATATTGATCCTGACATTACAAACTCAATTGAACTCAATTCCTCGCAAGCAAATAAAATCCCTTATCGCAAAGAGTTGTTGACCCTTGTTTATGCTATATTGGCACTTTAAAAATGGAACGATAATCAGGGAAAGATGTAGTTTGTCTTGCTTGTTTGATAAAACATTATGTACTCAACTCCATTTTCATCGCACATAATTTAGCACATGAATGGACAAGGATTTGGGCCTGGCCATTTCATTTGGACTCCACCCTAGCCCATTCAATTCTTTCATATTTACAAGGCCCAACTTTCAGGGTTTTGTAGCAGTCGATTCAAATTGCATATAGATGGTTCATTGTTTTTTTCAGAATGGACTTTGTTGCTGGATAGATTCTTTTAAGTTAAAATTTTAAATTTAAATTTAAGTATAAATTTTGAATTATTAATTTATATAATCTAATAATAAATATATTGAATTGTTAATATTAAATACAATTTTATAATTTTTTCAACCATTAATTTGCATGAATTTAGATTTAAATAAAAAATTTAAGTTAAAAAAGCCGTACTCTACTCGGGATTAAATAAAGAGAGAGAAGACAACAATGCTTCTCTTTTACAAACATTTGCATTTTAAAATTCGAATTTAGTACAAGCTAACATATACACTATCATCAAACATGTAGCTTCAGCAGCAAGCAACAGATGATACC
This sequence comes from Trichilia minutiflora, assembly GCA_035590515.1. Lineage (NCBI taxonomy): Eukaryota > Viridiplantae > Streptophyta > Magnoliopsida > Sapindales > Meliaceae > Trichilia > Trichilia minutiflora. Next base: position 3,329 of record JAVXUL010117012.1, read on the forward strand.
GATAATGGGTATGGAAAACTATTAGCATACTGGAAGGAGAGAATTTCTCCGGGGCCAAGAGCTTCGCCATCATTGACAAGGCAATCATCGTATTTAACTCGCTTGAAAACTCTAGGATTTACCAGCTGAGCTGAGCTGAACCATCCACAGCTGATATGAACGTCAGCAATGCTGCAACCGGAGACACAATTATTCAAGATTTGAACTGTGTATGCTGGAATTCCACTCGGAAGGGGAGACGTTGAGCCCTGGAATATCACAATATCATCCTTCGAACAAGCTGTACCAATCCTATTCGCATCACCATCATCTGCACAAAATTTCTCGATGCATGTATGAAATGAAACTGAACCAACATTTAAGGACTGATGAGAGCTGGAGAATTCTTATTACTTACCAGTAGACTGCAGTAGTTTCCGATTGAAGGAAGTGCCGTTCATTTCCTCGGAAAAGACCAATCTTTTAATGCTGGCTGCATCCCTAATTACAGCTTTCTCCGCATGAAATAACTCCACCACTGCATGTGTAATGCATTGTGATCACGAAAATGTTTCGTAGCAAAAGTGGTGCAGATTCTTTAACTCAAATCATAAAATTAAAACTGCTCAAATTTAAATGTTTTGATTAGATCGATGGAATTGCTAACAACCCAGCTGCGTGAATGCATGTTCAACTCTTTTATATTTTAAATCACTTCCCTTCTAAAGTATGTCAAACCGAGGAATAACTAGAATGCATAATACAATAAGATTAAACCGTTTAAATTTCTATCAATCTATTGGTACACAACAACTAAAAAAAGGCTACGGCTGCATCACGTTGCTGGTATCTAAAAGCGTAGCACCTATATTTTAACTTCATCATTAGTAATTTTATTTCACAACAGTTAGGAATTAAAGCTCATAGTCGTTGCCAACCACTGCCAGGACTCCCACCATAAAGTCCTGGCCTCAAGTCCTTGGCATTGCCCCTGGACTCGCTCGCTATGTGGGGATTACCCTTATTATGTGTGTATCATTGTATGTGTGTAGAGTCCTCCTATTATCGGGTAAATCCCTCCATGACAAGGTTAGACACCTGACAGTGACATATACCTAAGAGAGAGAAAGATGAGATCTAATCTACCGGTGAACAAAGCTAGAACAATGGCGAACACCATGGCCACAAAGACCATACGAAGTCTTGTGTAATCCTGGAGGTTTCCCTGTTTCAACACTTCTCTCATTGTAAACCCAACTATACACAGTTCCAAACTGACCTGCAAACACAGCAAAATATCTTGTACATCAATCTCAATACATTATAACCCATTTAAAATGGAAGGAGAAGAAAAATAATTGAGCGCATAACCCTTTCAGTATAGAAGAGCTGGATGGTTTCTAAGGAGGTTTCTTAGCACAAAGTTGCTGTAACAAAGAGATGAAAACATATGACAAGAACAAAATGAATCAAAGATATATAGCAAGCAAACTCTAATTTAGAAGGGGACGTGAAATCAAAGGGAGCTCTAACTCATTAATACCACTGTGTTTTCCCCTTTCTTAGGTATTTTGCACACGTATGGAATGGTTTTCAATGTTTTTCTAGCTGTTTGTGGTCCATTTTATCTAAACTCATCAATGTGGTCGTGTGCTTTTTAATAACTCATTACTAGGTTAAGTTGAAAGAGATGTTTATTGCATTGTACTAGTACTAAATGGCTCGTATTATTATAGAAGAAGAAAAAAATTTAAACAATTAAAATGGGATTTTAAATTTATAGGGTTTTATTTTAAGGATCAGAAAAATAGAACAACACAAATACAAACTAGCTATTTGTCTTTAAAGAGTGTCATTTTATAATTTTGTTTATTTATTTATTTTTGATTTTGCTTGTAATACATGGATCATCTTCTATCATGAATATTAATATTTTTTAAAATACAAATTTTGTCTAAATAAACATTGTTTTGAATCAAAATAATATTAATTTGATGCAAAACAATATTGTATAACTTTAGATTGCATTTTTCATATTATAAAGTATGGATATCCACAATTTCAAATTTTTTTTTAAAAAACATATAATATTAGTGTGGGATATACATTATCATATTAAATCCAAAACAATAATCTTGAAAAAGAAATGTCTTAAATATTGTTAACGATGCTCATCATCTTCATTTTTTATTTCTATCAGAATATACACTATCAAATTAAGTACAAAGCAATAATTAACCAGGGCAAATTGCATGAGAAGTAACATACACTATTGATGGACTGGGAAAAGTAGCGCATATCTATTTCCAAAACATTTATACTAAAGAACACTTGCTTAATTAATTTCTTTAGTGGACAAAGAATGGCATTGTTTACCATTCTTTTCAAAGAGGATTATATAATAAGGGAAAACGAACTGGAGCGTACATGGGATTATATATTGTTGAGTTGAATCATGATCTAATAGGTGTAATTATTTCAAGAAAAAAAAAACTTTAATAAACCCAGCAAGAAATTGAGCTAGCCGCACAGTTGTTTTTTCTTTTAATTTAGGTTACTTTTGTCCCCTAATTTTAGAATCCGCTCGTTGTGTTTGATATGAAACAAATATGTAGCAGTTTTAACCTCAAGTTTTCTCGAGAAAAAATTATCAGTTTATCAAAGAAAATTAAATGCAGCAGAAAAAGGGTCAGAAACACCAGAAAAAAGCGTTGCAAAAAGCAGGAAATCGATGCTGGCGTTAAGCTTTTTAAGCGACGTTAATTACTGACTTGTCTGTCGATGGACTCTGTGAACCTAATTACCCTCCATGCATGCTTCCAAGTCTGAAGCTTTCTTATTTTTAATTGTTCCCCAGTTCTTGTATATAGGCATACAACGTCAAGGTCTCAGATCTGACTTTAATATTGACATTAATTTTAATAATGCTAAGGATATATTAGAGGGCCAGGATAACCAGTTCTAATTTTTTTTACCAACCTTTTGTACTATATTTAAATTATTGAATTAATATTTTTTAAATACTATAAGTGTACATTAATTATAATGTATTAATTCAATAATTAAAAATTATAAATCATTTATACGTAAAATGTAGTCCTATAAATCCTGTTTATATATATACAAATTCTTTTATACAAATTAAGATGATAAAATTATGTTGTTACCGCATGTATGATGTACTTTTCTTTTAATTTTCATGAATTTTTATTTATTTTTGTAATAACATAAATTATATAATAATTATATAACATTATATAAAAAAATTTGTATAAAAAATTTATTTTATTATTTTTCATGTCTTCGTTAGGTTCTTAATTTTGCATTATTATACATTTATCATTATTTGTGGTATTATAATTACAATACATATTTTTGCATACAAAGTATTTTATTTTTGAGTAGTATTGATATATAAATTTATATACAAATTTATTAATAATTTCATATAGCACAATGTGATAAATTATTACTAATAAATATTTAATATTTTTACAGGAAAAAAGAACTATGTAAGTCGTTTGATAATTGTGTCGATTTGTATTGATAGAGTTTGTATTTTAATGTCATTATACTAATTTTTTATTATGTTTTACTCAAGTAAGTTATGTAATAAATAATATTTTTGACAAAAGCCGGGCTATAGATCAAAATGAATTTGTGGATGGAAAGCTGTAGTGTAGATAAGGGTGTAATTGAGTCAAGCGAGTTATGAGTTACTCGGATTTGTCTCGATAGATATTTGAATTCGACTCGATTCGATTAACTTGAGTGCAAATAGTTCAAATGATTCTTTGAATTGAGTTTAAATATAATAATACTCGAATTGTAAAACTCATGAGTTCAATTAAATATCTACTAAAAATATAATCGAGTCAAGCTTAGTCAATTCGAATCAATTAAAATTTGAATTTTGTAGTAATAATTTAAGAAAATAAGTATTCAATTTTGATCGAATAAAGTTTGAATACATCGAATATTTAATCGAATCGAGTTAAATATAAAAAATATAAATTCAATCGAGTTTGAATCGAATTCAAACTTCAAATCTTTTAGCCGAGTCGAATTTGAATAATTTATTGTGTTATTTTAATTCAACTCAATTATACTTTTAAGATTCCACTTAATTATACTTTTAAATATGGGTTAAGTGCAACCCACTGTCCCTAAGATATTAAATTTGGGTGTTATAATTAAGGCAACTAAGGACCACCATCTCATCAAAATATGGGCAGTATTTTGGGGCACTGTACACCTCGACCCATGTACCATTAATGGGTTTAATCTTCGCAGGGATAAGACTTATAAGAGACTGAAAACTTAGCAATTTGACCTTTCAATTTAATTGAATTGAAGGGCGTGTTCAATTGATCAAGAATGTGCAGACATGTGGTGCGATTTTAATAAGATTCATTTCATATATGTAACAAAAAGGTTTGAGTTTATTTTTTGTTAACTATTTGGTATGTTTGGCAGGCTATATATTGAACTGTATTAAAAGCGGTACTGCATTAGAATGTATTGCACTGCATTAAATTTAATGTATTATTATTATTTTATTTTATTTTATGGATTATATAATTTAATAGTAATTATATTATTAAATATTTTTTTTAATGAGGATTCTGATGATATAAATAATGACTTAAACAGAAACTAAAGATCATTGACAGATGGTAGCTGATGGCAGCTATTGAATTAGGAACATTAGATTTCGTGATACACGGTTCGTTTCTTGTCATTTTAATTAGCAGTGTTGTGACATTTTAAAAAGACATAAATCTAACAAAAATTGGCCATACATTATGCATTAATTATCATTCACGCATATAATACAGGGGAAATGTTCTTCATCTCAATACGTCTCCTTCTCTCGTAGTATTTTGGTTAAATTTATATTTATAAGGTATTTCTCTTCCTTTTTGCTTTTCAAAATTTAATTTGAAAGCTATCCTTCAACCCGAACGTTAAATTTCTTACTAAATATTTTGAAAATAGATTTCATCTAACTTATATTGAAATAATTCGAATTTTGTTATCTATATTTATTCTGTTCATATTTCAACATATTATAGGCACAAATCCAAAATATTCAACAATATTTAATACAAATTAATGAGATTATGTCGCACGTTGTCACCTATTTCATAATTTTTGCAAAAATAAGTAAAAATTAACAAGAGTAAAATTAAAAATAAGTTATATAGGATGTTTATATGTAATAATGATAATTTTTTATTTGTATCTTTAATATTATTAATTATATAATATTATTTGAGATTATAAAATTTAAATTTTATAATGAGCAAATGTTTATACTGAGAAAAACTTCAAAATTTGACCTTTTCCAAGGTGGATATGGTGTTGGCCCATGCATACCTCATCATTGTCCTGTGGGGTTGTTGAAACAAACCCATTGTTAATTAATATACCATCCTAGATAACTCCTTATCTTATCTTCTAACCAATAATGCAATTTAATTGTTTGCTCATCGCCCAAATGCAACACATTTATCCAATATTATTGCATTCCCATTTATTTTTAGCCATATTGATCCAGAAGAAGAAATTAGTCTATAAATATAAAACAGAAGAATAACATTTAGGTTCTTAGTGTCCTATGTTTTTGCAAATAAGAGATCTTTTCTCATTTATATCAAATGGATCCTTGATTCTTCTTGAAATGTTTATATTTATGTAAATCGGCAAATTATGTCCTCACTTGTCAAAATATAATAACTTAGGAACCCCCTTCAGTAGAAAGCCACTAGTCATTATTGAAGAGGGTCGTTGGTCTTCTCTTACAGACGTACGCAACTCAATTATGCACCCATTGATGTCATATATACGTACACGAAATTAGACTAATAACCACTCTACAAATTTTAGTGGCCTATCTCAGCATTCCACGTACCCTGTTTCAAAGATAACCCTCTTAGCTCAAGCAATATTCATTGATGTTTTATAATTTTATTATCAATTTCCCACCCAATCATTTTTAATTACTATAAATTGAAATATCGTACAGAATTATTATAATTATTAATTGTTGCTTAATTCATATAAATCTCAAAGTTTTGTCGCTTTACGCATTATGAAGTGTATATAAATAATTGGAACCCTCATAAACTTTCAAGCTTGAGAAATTGAGAGGAGAGAGAGAGAAGAAGATGGCTTTGAGATGGGTTCTTCACACAGCTTGCAATGTTCTAGGGTATCCAAACGACAACAAAATCGAGTGTAAGAGTGTTGTGGGATACCAAAACGACCACGCAAAAGTTGTTAGTTTGTCTGAAAATATGACACAACCCTATGATATTACTTCTTCGTCGTCGTCTTCTTCTTGTTCTGGGTTTCAAATGCCTCTTCATTATCCTCGTTATTCTAAAGCAGATTATGAGAAAATGGAGGAATGGAAACTTGACATGCTTCTTCGGGAATATGGGCTGAGTTTCCAGGGAAATCTCGACGAGAAGAGAAAGTATGCAATGGGAGCATTCCTGTGGCCCGATCAATATTGATTTCTGGCTCTTTCTACATCCTGGAAATGCTTCAGAAGATCCTCGAACTTGAAATATGAGAGATTCAGATGAAAACATGGAGCATATATGTGTGAAAACATGTTGCCTGGAAGTTTTTTCCGTGTATTAATTATCTTTATATCTATATGCTATGCATTTCTGAATGTTTTCCTTACTACGTATAATATAAATTTCAGTTCCAGAGTTTTGATCTAACCTTATAAACATGTTTCTGATTATTTGAGATTAGATTAAAAGTGCTTCTGTGAAGAGACGAAGAAAATTGCATTTGCTTTTGCCTTTTGCCTTAACATCCTAGCAATTTGAATCGTGCAAGCAGTGAAGTTAACAACAAAAATAACCACAGAAATTTCTGTAAAATTTCTATTATTTGCTTTCAAAGTAATATTTCTCCAATTAATAAGAATGAATGTTATTTTGGTGTTAAAGGTTTATACTATTTTGTACGTGAATTAATGAAAATGACATAGTATCGGTTAGTCAAAGTGAGTATGTGCATGTAAAATATTAATTCTCAAAGTTTCGAGAAATTTAATTATTGTATTGGTGTCCTATGATTGCAATATAATTCACAAATTTTCATATACACTTAATTTCAAAGAAGTTTAATGAATACTTATATGTATACAAATTCAAGTTGGTAAGTTAACAGTGATATTATTATTATTATTATTATTATTATTTTACAAAGTAAATATAAAGGAATAAAGAAATTTTATAAAATACATAATAAATATATATAAATATATCACATTCATTATTATATAAATTTGTATATAAAATTTTGCATTTGTAACATTATTTAAATTTAGTTAATTTGAGATTGCTTGAAAATGGGAGTTGATTAGTCCACAAAAATACAAATAATTGTTTATAATAAGAAATAATAAGTTTAGACAAAAGCATAAATTCAAGGACACATTTAGAAATTGTATAGAAACAAAAAATTTGTATATTTCAAGAAAACATTACAATTATTAAATCTAATTGTTTTTCTTAAGTTTTCTAACATTTCACATGCTAAGTCATTCCAATTTTATATGCAAGTATTCAATTACCATAAGTAAAAGATAAAAGACTAAATTAAGGTTTCTTAAGAGAATGCCCAATGAGCTGGGCATCAACAGAACTTATTTTATACTATTAATTCAAATATATATAATTTAATTAATAATGGGAATAAATTCTACTGGATTCCCTCAATTTTTATTTTTCTACGTGGAGCCCATAAATAATAAATTGTTAGGTTAATTTGACATTTAATGTGTCTTTCTTTACCGTATGATTAACGTTGCATTGATTGTGCTGACAACCAGAACCTTCTAAAGGATTCATTGGAGTGCCAGTCAATTATTTGTACAGTGCAAGATTGCATGGCCGGCCGAAACTTTTGTATATGGCCATGTAATTACGAGAAAAAATCTTGCTTCCACATGTTTTATATATTGTGTTATTAAATTTAATAATATAATATATTTATAATCGATCGATCGATCGATCGAATAGATAGTGTATTAATTAAAGATTCTTTTATTAATTGAAAGAATTGTATTATAATGTCACGATTATACGATATAGTACTAACTTTTCAACTACAAATTAACTTTAATTAAAAAAATTATTTTATAATGCAATTGTTAAATTGCATTTAAAATAATTTAATGATTGAGATATAATAACTAAATTATATAATTATAGTATTTTATTTTAACCCTCAATAAAAATTATGATTAAATAAAATAATTAGTGATATAGTAAAATAAATCTGTTTAATTGAGATAAATGTTTAAATAAGGATGAATATTCAATGTTTATGGGAAAAGTATCGCTCTTATATAATTGAAGAAGAGGTGATATTAGATTATATGGGAAAGATGAGGTTAGGGTGATTTACCTCTTCTTTTTTGCATTAGATGGTATCAACAGATCTTTCACGTCTAGTACTTTGACCGCAATTAGAGAATTCGATAGATTGTGAGATAGCAAGCTCCCACAACTAGGAGATTATGATACAGGCGTGAACTCTTACACGAGTGCTTATGAATGAAAGGACAACTCCTACGTTAGTTAAGGAAAGGATGGTACAAGACGTAAACCGATTTTCTTGAGAAAGATGAGATTAGGATAGTACTTTGATTGCAGTTGGAGAGTTCGATGAATCGTAGGTGGGTCTCAAAGTCTAGATTGCAGGCTCTTATAAGTAGGGGAATATCATACGAACATTTTGTGAATTCCGTTCCTTAAACATATAGGTATACTAGCAATTTCTATTCTTCATATGTACGCATGCTATTGCACATTATTTAGGCATAGGTGGGTTAACTATTTAAAAATTCTTTCATAAAGGGGGAGTGATATTGAATTGCTTATTAATGAAAAAGAACTGAATTTTTTATCCTAAATTTGGCTCTAATTAAAAAAAGTTCTGTAATATTTTTGTATAGTTCTAAAAAAGCTTTCTGTTGATATATTATGGGTTCCGTAGAGATATTAGAATCAAAAGTTATGAGTATTACAAGTGACAGTCCTCAGTTGATAGAAAAGAGAGATAAGTATTGATATATAAGGGTAATATCATCAATATTTGACATTGAGGATCACGAGTATCGATACATTATCAAGAAGTATTGATACTTGGACAAGTAAGCTTCGTCACACTATGTCCAACAGTTGAAGGTATCAACATATAAGAAAAGTATTGATATTTGCATATGGAAATGACGTCACATTGGGCCCAGCACAAGAGGTACGATACATCTTTACGAAGTATCGATATTTTGAGTTGTAGTGAACAGTCAAGGCCTAAGTATCAATACACTACTAAGAAGAATATCAATACTTTGACGATCACTATGTATAGTAAAACTAAGTATCGATATTTAGAGACAAAGTATTGATAGTTTGGGACACAAGATTGATTTTGTCAAACCGCTTTTAGACAAGAGTATCGATACTTAAGGGAAGAAGTATCGATATTTGGATACGTTGACGAACCTAGAATCCATTTTCAAACCAAAATATTGATACTTTGAAACGTATCAGATATTTTAGCATGATTTTTAGCAGATATTTTGGTCATTTTAGAGCCTTCTATATGTATACAACTAAGGCTGAAACCTATTTCTCTCCATTCTCCGATCTAAAATCATTTCTCACTCAAATCTCTATCAATCTTTCTTGTTCTTTATGGAATCACTTCAACAATTAATACCAAAGCTAGAAAATATCATTTGATGGGAGTATTACTCGTCAACTTAAGACAAATCGAGAGAGAAGAGTCGTGCGTGAATAGTAGCTAAAGAGTAGAATCAAAGAGGGGCTCAGAAGTTATCTACAAGTTTGGGACAGCACATCCATCAACTTATTTCTTTGATTTAAGTTATTTTAAATGTAAATAAAAAAAAGAACGATTGAGATTTATTGTTATCGAAAACCTAAAATTTGAGTACAGTCTAATAAATTAGCATGTTTAAGTATATTATGGTGTTAAAAAAATTAGAAATAATTCTTTGATGAGTAAGAATGGTGATATTTAAAGAGTTAATTGTGTCGAAAGAGAAAAAAAGAGAGAGAAAATGAGTTATTTGTCTAATAAATAAATAATGAGGATCATTACAATGGATATACTTTATCATATGCATATGTATTTCATAGTATAATTATATTATGTGAAAGGTTGTGGAACCTTATGGATATATGTGTATAGACACGGGAGTCTCGATTAGAGGATCCTTATTGCGAAGAGTACACCGAGAGAGTGGGTCACCACCTCAAACTTATGAGTGAATATTTTCTTTGTTCTTATTCCTCCTTTGAATATTATATAAAAATATTTACATGTTTTTATTTTAGAGTAATGAAAAATAATTACACACACACACACACACACACATATATATAATATGTGGTGGGAGACAATGATTATTTGATTGTATTGTGATCGAGAGAGTCCCTTATTTGTGGTAGATTTAGATAATAACTATGACATGTTTGCTTATATATGTGCATGAAGCTGGAGGCCAACTATGATTATCAATCTTTTGATGATTTTATGTTAGTTTTGGTATATTGATTTTTGGATTCTTGAGGTCAAGAGGCTATATAATTGTGAGTTTTTTTAAAAGATAGATTTCGATGGATGTGATCGGAGTGTCAATGTTTTATAATTTGATTTTATTTGGCTTTGTGTATATTAACTTATGGATTTTGCCTTATCTTCCATTGATGTTGATTTGGCCTTGTGACCCATAACTCATTGATTTTGATTTTTGTATCATAATTTTATTATTTTGACCTTGTGAGCCATTATTGTTGATTGTTTGAAGGTGAGGATTTTTATACAATATAAAATAGGGTGGATGGAATCTAATAGGCCGAGAGTGAAGATCGATCACGTAATATAAAATCGAGTGGGTAATTCACATAATCCAATAGACCTAAGAAATAAGAATAGATTAAGTAGTATGAAAAGGAGTAGGTGATCCGTATAATGTTATATGAAATTATAATCCAATAATTTCATATAACATAATATGCTATTATTTTTTTATATATATACTCGATATGGATAGAATCCAATACACCAAAAGGCATTAGTTTCTTGATTATTATTGAATTATATTTTATATCACACTTTTATTTATGGATAATCAAGTAAATAATGTTTACTTGAATTGCAAGAATTTTCGGTAATCTACTTCTATGATTTCATAAATATAAGTTTATTTTCATATATATTCGCTGAGTATTTTTTCAAATACTCATTTCTTTCACCCCTATTTTATGTTAGTACAGTCGTGTGCAGGCATATTCAATATAATAAGAGTTTTTAGTATAATTTTTAAGTACTTGACTTGTTTTCAAGTAATATGATTCACTGAACAAATAGATTGTATTAAATAAATTTAAATCTATGTATCTTACTTGGTTAAATACTTATTGTAGTGATTTATTTTGAACAAGTAATTATTATAACGATTTTATATTGAAATATAATGTTGATTTTACATATACTTTGAACGTGTTTAAAAAATTATAATATTTTAGAAATAAATTTAAAAATAAGTTTTAATACTTTATGTCTTTGAAATATATTCTATTAAATAGAATATTTTTATTGAATTTGTGACTATCATAACCTAAAATCGGGACTTGACACATTTAAATAGAGATAAACTCTCACATAGATATACGTGAAAGAAACGACCAATCTTACATCTCATAAAAGGATGGTAGTAAAAGTAAATCAGTTTTCTGTAAACCTCCCCTCCTTAAATCATAGAATTAAAAAAATATTATTATTTTATTTAATTTTGTCTTAAACTAAATTTTAAAAAATTAAACAATAAACTTATATAGATAATACATTTTTATTGATTTAAATTTGATATTACTCGAATTTTTTCTTATTCTAGTTTGGTTCTTAAAACTTCTTTGAACCGTTCTAATCTTAAAATATGAAAATCTCAATATTTTTGAAATCTACTCAAATTTCACGAAACTTTGCCGACCTTACTCCGGAAATATATATATCATATATTTTAAATGACTGTGATTATAGCACAACGACTATAGATCCTAGCCAAGAGTCCAAGATTTAGGAATATTGTTATAAGGAGCAAAAAAAAAAGCTACAGGCTTTTGACGAAGTACTACTTTTGCTACCACAAAAATCACTTTTTTAAGAGGGCTTTTCAACTTGTTCTCTATGTCTCCATAGTTTCATTGATTATCTGCTACTCTTCAGGGTTTTCTTTCTTCTCTCATTCATTCAACGTCTACTTCTCCATCTTCCTTTTCTTATTCCTCACTCACACTCTCGAGAGAAAATACATGTTCCTTATCTATAATTGAATCCTTGCTTTTATAGCAAAAAGCTCGCTTTCTTGCATAATTACTTCATCATCATCATCAATTTCTGCTTCTGCTGCTGATTAAATTTCAGTTTCTACTTTTGTTGCTTCTTCATTATCAGTTCATAACGTAGTTAAAGAGAAAGTTCATGATTGTTGGGATTGGTGCCTTGCATCCATCCCACATTGACTAATTAAATGTCTTATTCCCCTCCTTTAAATTATAAATAAGAGAGGTATGTTGGGTTTTAAGAAGAGTGAAATAATTGAGAGTATTTGGGCTTTGTATCTTTTGTAAAATTAGACCTATAAGTCATTTGGGTCTTTGAAATTAATTCGGGCCCTTTTTAGTTTAAAATTTTGTACTCTCTTTTATTTGTAAGTTTAGGAGCACTCTCCTAAATTTCGTATTCTCCTATTTTGAGATAATAAAATATTTTGCTTACCTTCGTCCGTGGACGTAAGTCACTTTGACTGAACCACGTAAATATTGGTGTCTTGTTATTTTTGTTTTATTATTTAGTTGTTTAAAATCTCTTTTATTAATTTCCTGGGAATACTTTCTCAACATATAATTTATCATCAACCATACTTAAAAATATCTTTCCATATGCTGAGATATTTACTGATACTACTAATGTCTCTCAGCTAGCTTACAATGAACTAAACAACAATAAAACTTGTTTTTTATATTTTAGAATAATCTTTATATATGATTGATTTATTCTAAGTGTGGGGGTTGCTAATAAATATCTTGTAATTTCTTTTGTTGATATTTGTTCAGAGGTTTTTTTTTAACATAATGATATATTATTGACTTGATCAATTTATTGCCTAATAACAATGGTTGTTTTTTGTGCAATTGTATCTATTGTGTTGTGTATTATCTAACTTGCAATAAACCAAATACTCTATTTTAGACTTCTAAATTGCATAATTTAACTTTTAAATTTAATCATAAAATTAAATTAAATTAAATTAAAAACTTTAATATATTATAGTTAGTGAAATTAATTAATTAAATTGGTCAATTTCAGATATAAAATCGAAAACCAGCTGCATTTTTAATTATTAATGGAATTACATTATGCAATCTCCTGACCTCTTATAACCTATGGAATTATAACAAAACTCATATTATTTTGTGAGAATTTTCTTTTATCTTGTATTGCTCTCACGGTCAAAATATATACAAAAGATACAACTCATTGCTTCCTAAACTAACTCTTAAGAATATGCTAATACAACCAATTTACTTTCTAAATTAACAACTTCCTAAATTAACTCTTAGGAAAAAGATTACAATAATACACAATACCCCCCTTAAGTTGGAGCATGAAGATCTCAAATGCCCAACTTGTGAAGGAAGTAGTCAAATTGTCGTTTACCCAATGCCTTAGTGAAGATATCCGCAAGTTGTTCATGTTATTACACAAACTATGTATGGATATCACCATTGAAAATGGCATCACGAGCAAAGTGATAATCCACATCAATGTGTTTTGTTCGTTCATGGAATACCGGATTCTGAGAGATGTAAAGAGCTGCCTGGCTGTCACAATGTAATGTCATGGGTGTAGTATACAACACGCCCAGGCTAGACAAAATGCCTTTCAACCACTTCAACTCACAAGTAGTCATAGCCATAGAGCGATATTCCGCTTCAGCAGAAGAGTGTGACACTATATGTTGCTTTTTTGTTTTCCAAGAAATAGAAGAGACACCTAAAAACACTAACCAACCTATAAGTGATCCCCTAGTCAACGGGCAACCAGTCCAATCTGCGTCACACCATCCGTGTAAGCACAGCTCGAACTTACTACTCAACAAGATACCTTGTCCTAGACTATGTTTTAAGTAACGAACCACTCGCAACGCAACATGCTAATGATCTTCTTGTGGTTGCTGCATAAATTGAGACAAGACATGAACGCTATATGAAAGCTCAGGCCGTATGAAACACAGATAAATCAATCGCCCAACCAAGTGATAATATGGCTCCGGATCAATTAGCAACTTGCTAGTTGAAAGTGCCAAATGGTGATTTTGTTCTAAGGGAACACTAGCAGTTCTAGCTCCTAACAATCCAACTTTAGAAATAATGTCCAGTGTATATTTCCTTTGACACAGAAAAAATCCTTTAGGCCCACGTGCAACTTCAAAACCGAGAAAATACTTTAACTCCCAGATCTTTTATATGAAAATAGGCATTTTGATAATTTTTAAACCTCTTAATGTTAGCACTATCGTTGCTAGAAACTATAAGATCATCCACATACACAAAAGCACTAAGGCGGAGTTCACCACTTTTTATAGAAAATAGAGAATAATCAGAATAGGACTGTTGAAACTCGTAGTCTTTCAAGGCAGTTGATAGCTTGACGAACCAACATCGTGGGGCTTATTTGAGCCCATAAAGTGACTTTCACAATTTGCACACCTTGCATGGAGTTGAAACCTGAAAACCATAGGGCAACTTCATATAGACTTCCTCTTGAAGATCTCCATGAAGAAATTCATTATGTACATCCATCTGATGTACTTCCAAATTTTTTGCTACTGCTACTGCTAAGACCACTTGAACTGTAGTCATCTTGGCAACTAGGACAAAGTTTCAGTGTAATCAATTCCCTTAACTTGATGATTCCCTAAAATCACGAGCCAAGCTTTGTAACGTTCTACAGTGCCGTCAGAATTATATTTGATCTTGTATACCTATTTATAACATAGAGCTTTCTTATCAGGAGGCAGATCATCGATATCCTAAGTTTTATTATTTTCCAATGCTTGTATTTTTTTGTTGCATGGCCTCTCGCCACCATTTATCTTTCACAGCTTCAGAAAAAGTTACTGGCTCATATTCTGCATTTATCGCTGTGAGAAATATATGATGTCGCAAAGAAAAATTGTTATAATTCACATAATGTGCAATGGGATAAGCCGTACCTGAGAAATGTCGTGGTGTGGATGTTTGTGAGGATCGACTCAATTTTTGGATCGTATGAGTAACATAATCATGCAACAACACTAAGGTTTGCTTCTGCCGATGTCCACGACCCAACAGTTCCCCGTCATCAGCCTAAACACCTTGTTCTTGGTCCTGATCCTTTTCCTGTTCCCTTTCGTGTTCTGATCCCTAATTTGACACCCGTCATCAGACAACGAATTTAAGATGTCGCTAGGGGATGAAGCAAATGGGAACTCTGTCTCAGAAAATTTAACGTCGCGTGAAACAAAGAACTCATTTGTTTCTAAATCATACAGCCACCATCCCTTCTTCCCATAAGGATAACCAACAAAAATATACCTTTTACTTTTACTATCAAATTCATCTCCCGATTTCCCTTGTTTATGAGCATAGCATAATGACCCAAAACTCAGAAGATCATACATAGGTTCTCGTCCATAAAGAACACTATAAGGAGTTTTCTTATTCAAAATCGAGGAAGGTGTTCAATTTATTAAGTAACCAGCAGTTAAGATACATTCACCCCAAAAATCAATGGGAAGACATCCTTGAAAATGTAGAGCTCGAGCCACATTTAATATATGTTGATGTTTTCTCTCTACCTGCCCATTTGGCTGTAGTGTTCCAGTACAGGATGTTTGAAAAATAATATCATTCTCAAGAAAATAATATTTCATGCAAGTGAATTCCGTTCCATTATCGATTCTCATAATTTTTACCTGTTTATTAAACTGTCGTTCAACCATAAAAAGGAACTTTTTCAAGGTTTCAGGCAATTCTTTCTTATCAACAAGCAAATATAGTAATCATCAACAATAGTCAAAAAATATGATGCTCCATAAGAAGAAACAATTCTATAAGGGCCCCATAAATCACAATGTATTAATTCAAATACACCAGAAGCTTTAAAATCATTAAGAGGAAATTTTTCTCTGGTCTGTTTTGCATTTTGACAAACATCACAGCATTTATTCAAACCACTATTCTTATTAAAACCTACAACTGGAACTAACTCAGTAACTTTCATAGATGGATGAACCAAACGTTCATGCCAAAGATCCAGAGAACCCACCTTGTCAACCTTCATAGCTTTCATTCGCGCTACGCCCTTGAAATAATAGAGTCCATCCCGACATTCACCCGTATCAATCAACATCCTCGAAGTACGATCCTATATCACACAACTATCATTAGTGAATTGAACAATACAATTGGAGTGGTCTATGAATTGCAATATAGAAATTAAGCGGCAAGTCAATCCAAGCACATATAGAACATTTTTAAGAACAAAATCTCCGTCAAGGATGATTGACCCTTCTTTGGTGGTGACGGTATTGGTCCCATCTGACAGCCCCACAGGACACTGTGTAATTTCCCATAATTCATACAAGTCGCTCAAATTTCCCGTCATATGATTCGACGCTCCCATGTCAATTATCCAGAACATATGTGTACCAGTCATCTTTTCAGTTGCGAAAGTTTTTTGGTTGTTTAACAGTTTTAGAAGAACCTCCCATTGCTCGTTGCTCAGACCAAGTGATCCCGCTCCATCTCCTTTTGTTAGGTTTGTTGAGGAAGAACCTCCTCCGACTATTTGAGCGGTGTTGGCTCATACTGAGCTACACCCCTGACCTGCTCCCTTCAATTGGACTTGAGTAATTAAAATATCAGGATTATCAAGCGAAGTGATGTCATATGGCGAGATGGTTTTCCGTTGAAAAGTTCCATTAGCGCTAGTAGTCGACTTTTCTATATTAGATTTTTCGGCCATGGTTCAAAGGGTCAAGTCGTAGTTTGCTATGGCTCTGATACCATAACAAAACTCAGTTTCTGTCTTGTATTGCTCTCACGATCAAAATATATACAAAAGATACAATTCATTACTTCCTAAACTAATTCCTAAGAATATGTTAATAGAACCAATTTACTTCATAAATTAACTCTTAGAAAAAAGATTACAATAATATATAATAACAATAATACACAATAAATTAATTAAGTTTTCGATCATAGGTTTTCTAATCTGTTTTTCATATTTAATAAATTTAAACTTAGACAAAAACGTGTAATCCAATCCACCCAATAGTCGTCGTCTTCTTCTTCTTCTTCTTTAAAGAATTACTTCATAATTAGACCTTTCTTAATCTTGCATAAAACCCAAAACAGTAATTAAAATATAGATATATTTTTAAACTCCACGAAAGTTAGTTTATGAATTATAACAACAATATCCTAATTTTTAAAGCAACCACCACCTTTCAATGAAATAAATATCTTGAATTGCTAATTGCAACCCAATAATATATTTTTGACGAGTCAAAATAAGAGGTCACAAAGTCTTAAATTATTATTGCAAATGTAGTACTACATAGTCCTACACCCTAAATAATATTCCACGAATTAAATATATATAAACGATTCTCCAATTAAAATAACACCCAATATTACAAAATCTTCATAAAATTTAGGTACGAGTCTCTCTTATCTTCTACGTGGAGTATCATGAACCTTGTTAGGATGAAAATCGTGTGAATCCTCAGGGTTTGTACATCGTTGTCTCCAATATGTAGACAGAGACAGAGGAAATGGTGGGTCTGGGATACGGTGATACATTGGATACGGTGATACATTGGATTCTTAGTCCTCATTATAATTGGAATCTTATTACAAATAAGATTATTGGATAGTTCATGAAAAATCTTATACGGCACATTCAATTAGTGGACGAAAGATAGCTGGAAATCTCACATAGACAGTGATGTGGCTGATGGATCATGAAAAATCATGTGATGATGGGTATGTAGGCCTACAAATGCTTCAGGTCAGTGGTGGAAGAAAGCTGTAAAGTACCCTTATAAAAGAGAGATGTTGATAGACGAACGGCTTGCATGTCGTGACATAAACTTTTATTTTTTAGGTAAAAAATAAAAATAAAAATCATTTATGACCCATTTTTATTTTAATCTTTTTCTTAATTTCACACATGATATAGTGAACAAGATAAAGAAGCAAATGGTTTTCTCTTTCTTTTTTCTTTTAATTCAGACTTATGAAAATGACCAAAAAATAGAAATAGAGATATTTTATATGGGTGAATTCAAATCATGCAGTACATTTACTTGTATCATCCGACACCTAGAATTTTATAATAGTTTTAAATTTTCTTTTGTTGTGACTCTCAATTTATAGATCATATTCAAAAAAATTTTAAAATATAACAAAAATTGAAGAATCACAACGAAAATTTCTAAAATTATGATAAAAAAACTTTTTAAAAAATTTATAATACAACTTGTGTTAAAATGATATGAACACATTGACATTCAAAACTAAGGAGTGAGTTCCCACATGGTGATGTCACCAAGATAAAGAAAGCAATAGGGTTTCTCTTTTATTATTTCACATTTTGTAAAATAACCAAGAAAAAGGAAACAAAGATTCTTAGGTGTGGGTTAAAATCATCGGTAAGTAACTGTATCTTGTAAGTTGTCACAACAACTAATTAAATCATTTGTAATTAGGGCAAAATCAGGATGTGAAATTGGATTAACCATCAGGAAAGAAAGCAACAATGTGTCAAGGTTCAACTTGTTACATTCTCAAGTCTACCAAAAAGTTGGTGCGTACTTAAAAACTTCTGTTTTGGGGTTAAAGATTCTGTGATTGGGTGCTGAAATTTGAATGAGATAATTGTATCTTCTTTTAATCTAATTAGTGGTGAGTGAGATAGCATGTTTATAAAATCTTTTTTTGTGAATGGTGACGGTTTGCTGGCCATTATTGAATCCTCTAATGTCCACAAACTTTGTTTATATTTATCTACATTCACACATTCAGGTCATTGACAGTAGAAAATTTTATTGGCTTTTGTACTTATTCGCGCATTCAGTGGTGTAAATGGACTGAAAACTCTGAAGGATGACAACACTGTTTCTTCTTTTAAGTTGCGTTTTTAATATACTAATACGATTTATTTTAAAATTTTTATTTTAAATAATGTGACATGTATTTATTAAATTGTGAGAAAAACATAATAAATAACTTTAAAATTATAATAATATACCATCTAATAAAAAGTATGCTAATTTACATCTCACATTATTTAAATTTTATTTTGAAATAAAAAATTTGAAATTAATATTATTATTGTCTTTAATAATATTTATTATAATAAATTTGTATATTGAACATGAAAAATATAGTGAGTATTTAAGTATTAATAATGTTACTTATATTAATTTTTTTTTTGTAGACGAGGAAACTCACGCACCCAGTCATCATAGCGCCGTCCAGCCGGACACGGGACGAGACCACACCCCCTTAGGAGGTGTGCAGCGCAAGCACAGATCACG
This sequence comes from Trichilia minutiflora, assembly GCA_035590515.1. NCBI lineage: Eukaryota > Viridiplantae > Streptophyta > Magnoliopsida > Sapindales > Meliaceae > Trichilia > Trichilia minutiflora. The sequence continues at coordinate 23,022 of JAVXUL010117012.1, forward strand.
AGGCACCCGACCTTAATCGATGAGATACGTGTGCAGGGACCACCCGCAGTGATACCAAGCATGCGAGTGAAAACCTCGACTATCCTAGGCTCTTACAAGGAGTGACAACCTGGAGAATTGAACACAGGACCACAGCGCAAGCGCAGATTGATCTCCCATGCCCAACACCACCAAGCTACACCCCTTGGGGGCTTATCTTAAATTAGTCACCTTAAAATAAAAATTAAATAATGTGATACATGATTTATCATATATTTATTAGCTAATTAATTTTTATAATTATTTATTATTATTGATGCAAGAAATTGACTCTTTCAATTTCGTGCACCAACTTCCTCTTCTTCGTTCACTATTCATTTTTGTCTGCAAAACACAAAAAATTCTGAGTAAAGTTGGTTTCTCGGTAAAAACCTTCCAATACTTAAATCAATAAGGGTTTTGCTTAGTGTTGAAAGAGAGTTGAAAGAGCATGAAAAATGAATGAATAGAGAGAGAGAGAGAGAGTTGTAGGAAAAAGGTGTAGGAAAAGTGAGAATATTCGTTACCAACAAAGGAATAAAGTTTGTTCCCTTTATTCCCAGATTTTGTTACTTTTTAATCATTTGTAACCATAACTATTGACACGTATCCTCTTCTCATTAGCTTTCTTTCAAAGTTTGTTACCTAAATCACGGGACGTGAATGTCATAGAGATGGTATTTGGTGACATGTATAAGTGAACATTTCAGGTTGATGATGGGATCGAAATGACCAATACTAACCAGTCATAGGTTTTGACAACATATTAAGATCCTTACATAGATTCGTGAAAGGTATAGTTGACACTTGGAGGAGAATAAGAGGCCTTGAATAGAAGATGCAGTAGTAGGTCTCGGATACATAACTTCTGTGAATAATTCGATTCACAATATGTGACCTCAGATGCTGATGTGACCTAGAAGAGACCTTTACTTAAGTGTCATAAAAGAAGTTATCGGATCCATACTGTATTGTGAGCTTAAAGAGATAAGTATCTCCAAATGATAGGCCTAGACCTTTGAATTGGGCTCCGAAGAATTTTCAAACATCAAGTCCCCCAGTTTTTAATTAAAAAAATTAATTAAAAACTAGAAAATGTCTGTCAATAGCTGTTGCTTTAATCACGCCAATTCCTATTCTGACACCTTTTTTAAAATTACTTTTAAAGAACGTAACCATCATTCTATGTGACTTCTCCCTGTTAGAGACTTCAACTGAAAAGATTGATATTTTTGGGACCACATTAATCCATCTAAAATTTGAGATCCTACCAAATTTAAATTTGAAAAGACATGACTTTTAGTACTTTAAAAATCTGGTCAGAGTTGGCTTTGGTTAGGGTTTCTCAGACTACTCATTACCCACTTTCTGTCTCTATAAATACACCCTTTTTTTACTTTGGCTTCTTTTTTGCTTCTTCATCCATGACAACAGCTTTTCCAAATACTTTGGCATTCTCCGTAATCTCAATAGTGATCTTCAATCAGACTTCCAACAAGCTTCTTCGTCTTCATTTTCTACTTCATCACATCTAGTAAGTCTTCTCACCAGAACTGTCTATTTAATTTCTACACTATAATTAGTTTATGATAGTACCAGATAAAAAAACCATTATGTGTGTATGTCTGTTATAGTACTTTGAACAATCTGTGGTTGATAATGCATGAGTTATTTGATATATGGTACATATGTAGAGAATAATTCCAGAAACAATATAAATATAGTCATAAAGTAAAATTTGGATCTTGTTTTGGTTTTGGATAATAGGGCATAGTGACTTTCCCTAGGACTATTAGCATTTCTGATATGTTAAAGACTCCAAAGCAGCCACACCTTTTTTGTGTATTTCCTAGGCAAAATGGCTTTTGTATTCAGTTCTTCTTCTTCTATACCTGAGGCTGCTTCTGGATAGACAACTCAGGGGGAGAATTGGTGTTAGTGGCTAGCCTAGCGTCAGTTTCGGAAGCTTAATCTCCATATGAGCATGATTGGTTCACCTCCACAGTATTATAAACAGACCTAGAAGCCTATACATCATATTTTAATATACCCAAATATATCTATTTTCGAGCCCCGAAGGCTAACGAAAGACCTAGTTGTCCTTCTGAAGGTAAAATTACATTTAACAAAGAATTATTTTACTTAAGGGCTAGGTTACCACTGCAGTTTTATTTTTTCAAAATTTTTGCTTCATTTAAAATAACTCCTACCAACTTAACCTAAATAGTTGGAGAACACTGTTGGGTCTATTTGTATTGTGGAACTAAATATCCAATTTTTCACTTTCCATAGAAGAAATAGAGACCTATTTGTGCTTAAAAAAAACCCCGAGAAAAATCTTGGATGGTACTACCTTCAGGCTAGGCCTCGAAAATCAAACCCGATAAAAGAGAATCCCACTTGTAATAAGGACTGAAAAATAAATTATTTTTTATACGTAAAAACTAAAATTTAGAACATAACATCCCCGTTTTGAGAGCTTTTGGTGAGGCCCTAGTGTGGAGGGAGAACCAAGGGTCCTACTATCTGAGATGAGCCTATTTGCCTCAGATTTAGTCAAGAATATCCCAAGTAAAAACTTTATCAATTTTCAAAAAATAAATTATGCCCAGAGTAACTGTTTACTTTTTTCCTGCATTATACTGTGATTCTTGTACACATATATATTGTTGACCACCTTACTTATACTTTCTTTAGGAACAATGGCGTCAAGAAAACTAACTAGAAATTCCCTCGTTACCTTAAGCAAAATTGTAGGGAAGAAGAAACCTGAGGCCTTTCCAAAGCCATCAAAACAAAAGGGAAAATGAGTGGCAATAACAAGAGGCCTCGTGCTCAGGAGGCGTCAAGATTCATTGACTATCTTGAACTCTAATTTTGAGATCTGTCCTTTATTAAGTAAAGACAAAGGGAAGAGGGTGACGACAGAGGCTCCACTAATTTAATAGGAGCCAAAAAAGATTAGGACTATTGCCCCGAAGGTAACTGGTAAGGAGGGTTTTGCACAATCGATAGAGGTCCCCGAGCTTCATTCTAAAGACATCAACCAAGAGAAAAGGCAACACTTTACCCATCTTCTCGAACTAATATTTCTTATAGTGTTTATCAGAGATTAAAGTTTTGGGGAGATCAAGAAGCCATCAAATTCATATATTGATGGGCATTGCGGGTAAGTATTTTACTTAACCTTTTGAAGGTCTTATCCTTGCAACATTCTGACTACTTATTTTGATGTGGGTTGTTCAATAGATGAAGTAACATCACGATAGACGGAGCAAAGAGGCTGACAGGATCAAGAAGTTGGAAGACCAGAATAAATAAGCCATGAAAATAGTCAAAGACATGGAGGCTCTTCTGATGGTCAAGAGAACCAAACTCAAGACTAAAGAGTCAAAGTGGACAAAGGAAAAAAAGGGGCTAAAAATTCGAGTGGCTGCCTTAGAGTTAGAACAAACGAGCCTAGGCAGTGAAAATACCAATCTAAGGTCTCAGTTATCACAACAAGAAGCCGAGTTAAAATTTGTAAAGAAAAAGGCAGTCGGGGACCTCAAGAGATTAGAAAAGGCAACTACGACAGCTGAGTTTACTACTGATGCTCGGGTTAAAGAGGCGATTAACTTGACTTACCAGACTTTTAAATCTCAGTACCTGAACCTCGACTTTGGTTGGTTGTATGAGGCCCTTGGAAGAGAGGTACCTAACTTCGGGGACATAGCTATTATAACAACGAAAAAGGCCCTTACTTGGCCCCCCAACTGCCCAGAATAAGCATCCAACTGAGCAGATCGCAGCCACTAATCCTTCGACTACCCAAAATGAGCTTACCATTGAGCAGATCGCAGCTCCCACTAAGCAAGGTTTTAAGTCTCCAAAGAACAAAGAAGATACCCCAAATATAGAGACTTAGGCTCTGTTTCATTCTTGTAATCTTTCTTTTTATCATTGTAAAAAATAAGTTATAAATAGAGTACTCTTTCTTCAACATTAAGTTTTCATTTAAGCTTTTGTTTTTGATACTTAGGTAAATATCCTCTGAGAGAATACCTGTTTGCACTTAGACAAACTCAAAAAAGATTAAGTAATGAAAGTTATCCAAATGTATAAGTTAAATCAGAATACTAAACTAAGATAAGGTAGTTAGAGTATATTTCACCAAACATAAAGGTTAGATCAAGATTAATTGGTAATAGAATAGTTAACTAAATAAAATGCTTAAAAAATATTTCACCAAGCCCAGAGGTCAGGTCGAATAATATCCGAGTAGTTAATTAAGATAAAAGACAAATAATTAATGCATAAGTAAAGTTACTATAACAATATTTACTAACTTCATCAATTATAAACGTAAATTGCCTTTGAAATAGACAATAAATAATGAACTTATCTGATTTGTACCCGTTTTTAAGAACAATAGAAGAGTAGAACAGAATCATTACTGTTATGGGTCATAGGTCGGGGACCATATAGTCTAGACAATAAACAAAACATTTTCGACAAGTAGCTTTAAGTAATTTTCACAAATAGCTTGAGCACAAGCAGCTTTGAGTGATTTTCACAAGTAAATTGATCACAAGTAGCTTTAAGTAATTTTCATAAATAGCTTAAACACAAGTAGCTTTGAGTAATTTCCATAAGTAGCTTTAAGAAGTAGAATCCATAAGTAGCCTCAAGCAGCATCCACAAGTAGCTTCAACAAGTAGAATCAAAAAGTATTCAGGAGTTGAAAAATGCAAATACTAGGTACACATATAGTACTTTTAAAGAATAACAGAGTTCTATCTATTCAAAAGTTAATGTATAGGGCACTGAGTGTCTGATCACGAGTAATATAGCTTTAGCTTTTCTGACTCGTATATCACTTGGTCTCTAACTTGTAGACCCTAGGTTGGAGAACTTGAGTGATCTTATACTATCCTTTCCAGTTGACTCTGAAGACTCCTTCGTTTGGGAGTTTGGTGTTGAGTGTGACTCATCTAAGAACTAAGTCTCATCTCTAGAAGGTGCAATGTCTAACATTTCTATTATAGTATCAAGCCACTTTCTGCTAATGGGCTACCACTCTGATTATAGTTTGATCCTATTTCTCTTTTAACAGTTCTAAATCTAACCATCTGCTTAACCCATTCCTTTCTTCATCATAATCCTATACTCGAAAGGTAAGGATGTTAACTTCAAGTGGGATAACATCTTCACATTCGAAAGCTAGAAAGAATAGAGACTCTCCTGTAGTAACTCTAAGAGTGATTTTGTAAGCCCAGAACACCTTGGGTAGCTTGTCAATCCAAGCTCCTTTATGCTCTTCGAGCTTCTTCTTCAAGGCTTTCTTGACTATTTTGTTGGTAGCTTCAACTTACCTATTAGCCTAAAGATGGCTGAGGTTGTAAATCTTAAATTTATACTGAAATTCGACTAGAACTCTTGGAACTTAGCATTGTCAAATTGTTTTCTATTATCAACTACCAAGATTTGCAAAACCCCAAAGCGATGTATCACATTCTGCTTTACAAAGGCTATCGTCTTTCTTTTAGTTATGCTGGATAGAGACTTAATTTTCACCCACTTTGTGAACTAATTTATCACCCTATTGCATACTTGGTGTTAGCTCAGGCAGCAGGTAATGGTTCGATCAGGTCCAAACCCTACTAAGAGAAAGGCCAAGAACTGGAAAGGTAAGAGAGCTCCTCTAGTGGCTATTATAGAATATCTTCTTAAATCTAACATTCATGACAGGATTTAACTATCCAAGAAGCATTATAAAAGATTGCAAGCCAGAAATAACCTTGCCGTATGATTTTATACATGAGAGAATGAGCTCCACTAAGACTTTCACAGACTCTACCATGGATTTATTCCAAGACTTTCTTTACCTCATCTAATCTTAAGCATTTCAAATATAACAAACTAAAATCATGTTTATACAATACATTATCAAAAATAATGTAATTGGTCGATTTATTTTTTATCTTCCTTGTCTCATTTTTGTATGTTGGCAATTCTCTATGTTGAATGTAGGGCTTGAGTTCCCTCACCCACATCGGATCGGGGATTTCTTGCATTGTAGCCACATAATCATTCTTCAAGTTTACACTTCTCTGTGTTAAGACTTCTTTAGGCATTGAGGCTGGAGTTTTTTCCTTAAAAGTGGAGGCCAATTTTGCTGAGGCATTAGCTCTTAAATTCTCAGTTCTGGAAAACTATTTCATTGTAACTTCTTTGAATGCTTCTAAGAGCTTTTTGGTCTAGCCTAAGTAAGCCTGCATATTGTCCTCCCAAGCCTAGAATTGTCCCTTGATCTGATTAGTTATCAACTAAGAATCATTGTTTATGTTCAAAGTCGAGGCTCCTAAAGCCTGAGCCAATTTGATTCCAGTTATTAATGCTTTATACTCAGCCCCATTATTGGTCACCTTGAAATTAAATTTCAAAAAGTACATGACTTTATCTCTTTTAGGTCTTCTCAAAATTATACCAGCTTTACCTCCTTGGATATTGGAGGCACTATCAATAAATAACTACCAGAATTCTTCTGAGGCATTCAACTTAGGGACGTTAGTCTAATCTCGACTGTGATTGGTTTTCAAGACCTACAGTATAGCCAACTATTCTACTATTATTTTCTCTACAATAAAATCTGCCAATACTTGTCCTTTGATATTCTTTCGAGGCTTATAATCGATATCATACTTATTGAGTTTGATCGATCACTTTACTAATCACCCAAACAAATTTGATTTATGAAGGATTTATCTCAAGGGCTAATCAGTCATCACAACTATTTGATACATCTAAAAGTAAGGACGTAACTTTCTGGCGGTGATAATAAGCGAGAGAGTAAACTTCTCTGTTGGGGTGTATCTTGTTTTGGCATCTAGTAAAGATTTGCTTGCATAATAAAATGACCTCTGCACCTTCTCAACATATTCTTTAACTAAAATGGAGCTTACTGAGTGATCGCTAACAGTTAAATATAACTGCAAAATGTTTCTCTTTTTAAGATTGATAAGGTACAGAACATAAGCTAGATACTCTTTAAGTTTTTTGAAATTTCGTTCACAGTTCTCGTCCTACTTCATTTTCTTCCCTTTTCTCATCACCTAAAGAAAGGAAAACATTTATCTCTAACTTTAGAAACAAACCTGTTTAAAGTAAGCAACCTTCTTATCAGGCTCTGTAATTCCTTCATTGTAGTTGGAGGCTTTGGATCTATGATGACTTTTATCTTTTGAGGATTGGCTTCAATTCCTTATTCACTAACAATGTAACCAAGAAATTTTTTAGTGCCAACTTTAAACGAGCATTGCCAACTCTAAATGAGCATTCTCAGAGTATGCCTTTATATTATACTTTTTTAGGTAAGAGAAAGTCTCCTTTAGATGTTCGGCATGGTCATCTATATACACCTCTATTGTTAACCTAATTAAAGATTCTAAGACCCTATTAACCTGTCTCTAAAATATTGCTCTAACATTCTTTAAATCAAAAGGCATGACCTTATAAAAATACAAACCCTTATCAGTGATAAAAGCAATTTTATCCTGGTCAGACTAATGCATCTTGATTTGATTGTACCCCGAAAAAGCATCCATAAAACTAAGAAGTTTATGTTCTGCTGTGGAATCCATCAACTAATCAATTTTTGACAACGAAAAACTATCTTTTGGACATGCTTTATTGAGATCGGTGAAATTCACACACATCCTCTATTTTCCCGTTAGCCTTCTTCACCATTACCACATTAGTAATCCACTCAGGATAATGCACTTTCTTGATAAATCCAGCTTTCAGGAGCTTATCTACTTCTACTTTGATAACTTCTCTACGCTCGGTATTGAATGTTCATCTTTTCTAGGCCACAGGTTTAAATTTTGGATCCATAACCAGGTGATGAGAGATGACCCGAGTGCTAATCCTTGGTATATCATCATGTGACTAGGCAAACATGTTGACATTTTGCCTTAGCACTTTAATTAAGGATGTTTTCTATTTAGGGGTTAGGTTAGACTCGATTTTCACTATTCTTTCAGGTCGTCCATCATCCAGTGCTACATTTATCATTTCTTTTATAGGTTTAGCAGTCGAAGACTTGTTTTGCTACCTCACCCTTTCATTTAGATTTCGTAGCATTCTTTCTTGTTGAACGTCCTCTCTTTACTCCACAGATGTCTCTTCTAATGGACGTTTGTAGATGCAATACAAGTTTTTTGATGCAGTGGTAAAATAGGATTGGGCCTCTCTCTAGTTACCCCTTATAACTATAATTCCATCTTTTTCTCTGAATTTAAGGTTCAAATAATGAACACTCTCTACTATTTTTGTAGACCTTAGGAAAGGTCTTCCTAAGATCATAGAGTATGATATTTTGGCATTTTTAACTTGAAGCTCTATCATTATCATTTTTTGATATGGTTTTTCACCCATAGTTATCGATAGTTGGACTATTCCCAAGAGATATACACAAGATTTTCCAAGTGCATGTAAAACCCTCTTGGCAGGCCTAAGTCTTAGGTCCTCGATACCCAAGGAGTCTAAAGTTTTCTTGAAGATGATATCAATTGAACTTTCTATATCGATCAATATTCTTCCGACCTGAGAAGTCCTCACAGTTAATGTTACAACCAGGGCATTATTATGCGGGTAATGAACTTCACACTCATCTTCATATGTAAACATTATTGTGATTGAGGCTATTTTTGGCCTCTTCTTAGCTCGTACATTCGTTACATGAGGCTCAACTATTAAGCTTGATAAAGAATATCGAAAATAATTTTTTCAAGCCTTTTTTGAATTTTCAGCCAAGGTAGAGCCTCCTGTAATCACCATCGCATGATGGTCGGCATTATTCCGTCTTTGGCCTCGCCTCAAAGCCTGAGCTTTATCATCACCCCTCGCTACGAACTCAGTCAGATATTTGTTTCTGACCAAAACCTTAATCTGATCTGAAAATCAAAACATACATCAATAAGATATCCTACGTCCTAATGAAACTGATAGAATTTATTTTTTGCATCTCCTGTTAGTTCGATTTAATTGGATGAGGGTCTAACAGAAGAGTTCCCCACCTATTGATTTTCTCTAGTATTTAGGAAAGGGGTGTATTTAGAAGGAAAACTTCCTCCTTTCCTATACCTGCACCATTCATCTTTGATCGTCTTTTCGAGATGACATCCTCTCTCAAACATAAGGATCTTCCCTACATCTCTTCGCTTTAAAATATTCTGGCGCGTGATCTTTTCCATAATTCATGTTAGAAAAATTTTCTTCTCATTCTTCCCTTTTTTATTTTTAGGCTTTTTGAAGTAATTGTTTTCCTTTGGAGAAACTCCTACAATCTTCTCTTCTTTCATCTTCAGTATCACCTGATTCTTTACCTCTATCTTATCAAGCAGTTTCCTCTAAGCAACCTTGTATGTAGTCATCGATGACTTATATACTGTATAATATGCCTGATCTATTTTTAAACCTTTCTTCAGGCCTTCCAACACCAAAGGGTGATGGAAGGTTCTCAACTCAACACCTTATCATGATATCTTTTCGTAAAGCTTCTGAAGCTTTCCCCATTTCCTTGCTTGAGCGGCAGTAAAGAACTCGGAGTTTTGGTGCTAAAAACTTTCCCTCTGAATTCCTTTGTGAAAATGTTATACAAATGCTCAAAATCCCAAATGCTCCTCAAAGTTAAGCTAATGAGCCATTTTCTTGACTGTCCCTCCAATATCAATGGGAATAAATGGTATATCTGATCTTTGTTCAAATCCTTGATCAACATCATTTCTTGGAACAAATTCAGGTGCAGATAAGGATTTGTCTTTCCAAAAAAGGGGTGATTTGGGATATTTTGAACTTTCAGGGTAAAGTTAAGATCAAAAGCATCAAAATAAAACAAGATTTTGAATATAAACCTGTTTATAGGGTGGACTCAATGTTCTCGCCTCGAGGTCCTAATTTTTTGCTATTCATTTCTTCGACAAGTTTTCTTACTAAGGCTTCAACATCTTTTTCCTTGGTGACAGTGTCCTAATCTTCCTTTTGTTATGATTGATAACTCCTGGAAGCTTCACACTCTGTCTTTCATTTTTGCTCAAGTACTATCCTCATATCATTATGGGGTAAACTAGTTTCATGAATCTTCTCATGATTCGTTTTTAAATTCTGAGAGAAACAAGTGGATTCATAATGGTATCTTTCATAGATCCTAAAAAATACACTCTCGTTCCTACCTCCAACCTTCTTCAAAAGAGGCGCCT